>CAUYSK010009671.1:0-121001 GCA_963575035.1 Avahi laniger
GTTCTTGCTGGCAAGCACGGCGCGACAGTTTAAAGTATTATATATTCTAAATTTGGGATAATTTGTTTCAGCAGCAACAGAAAACTAATACAGATGTTACAATTTCTGAAAAAAAACCCTAAATATTCCATATTAATTAGCTGAAATTTAAAACAACCCCACAAACTAGAGCCATTCGACACTTGAGTATGTATTAATTTTAGGCTTTTTGAGAAAGAGAGACTAAGGGAGACAGAGACAAAGAGGGACAAAGAGAGAAAAAGAGAGAGAGAAAAATGAATAAATAGAACACATTCACATAAGAATGGCGTCATATTAATCATACTGTTTTGTAAACGCTTAATACAATACTTTTCTATATCAATAAGTATACATATCATTACTTTAAAAATTATTATTGATTAGCGGCAGCAACCTACTGTTCTTTGTATAACTTTCATATGTGCTACCTTTCAACTAGTAAACAGGCAAACACTATGCAAACGAACATACCAGTAATGGTGGTGGTAATAATATAATAATTTAAAAGATACTAAAACTATCATAGGTCTAATTATGAAACCACTTATTTTCTCATTTTCTCATCTATACGCACACTCTCAATTATCTTACACATATAAAAGAAAATATATGAATTAAAGATCTCTGAAGTCCCTCTTACCACCAAGATTTATGATTTTGTATGTAGGTTGTATATTTTTCAATAGTTTTTCACAAGATTCTTCCTATAATCACTATTTTTTTAAATAAATTTCAAGCTTTTACTTGGTTTGAGAACAGTTCCATATACAAACAGAACTGTGGAAGGTTTCTTAGTTACGTAAGCTTACTTGGTGCTTACAACAATCCTGCAATGTAGATAACATGAAAATTAAGTAATTTGCTCAATATCCCATAGCTGATAAGTACAGGGAATGGAATTAAAACTCCTGGCTACATGACCTTAAAGATTCTGCTCATTTCATCACATTAAGTTGCCTCTCTTACTGTATTTGCTGAGGCATTTTCTAAGCACCTATTACGAGAAGAGCAAGATTAGTTGGTATACTAGGTAAACATTCATTTAAAAGAAGGGAGGAAATGCACTAGGGCTGATACAGCAAAGTTCTAAAATTGGTATAAATAACAAAACTGTGCAGGAGGAAAAAAGTCAGTAAATAGGTTAATAGAAAATAAACCTAATTTAAAAATGAACGAGGGAAAAATAAATAGGTCTGTGTTTAGAACAACGAGAACTGGTTAAGTGTTCAATGCAAAATTTGCCATCTTTTTGTTTTTTAATCAAGTTGTATTTTGGTTTGGTTTTGTGGCCAATTCACTTAAGAGACATGGTTTATAATAATTTAATAATGTTTGAATACTAACTATAAACATTATTTCCTATCGCCCTAAAATGCCTCAAAATTTTTCATCAAATTTCATGACAAATGAGGTAGATTTTACAAAGACATTTTAGCTTCCTTGGAAGAAAGGTGCTAAACTAATAATGGGAAATACTACTACCATTGTGTAATTCATTGAAGGAGCAAAGAGGTTATTCCTTAACTACTCTGAAAAGGAGGAAGACTGTTAATAAATTACTTTCAAAGACAAAATATTTATATCCCACTTTAAGTGTGACACATGTTGTCAGCTGAACATTCACTGAAAAGATTCATTTCAAATCTTCTCTGTGCAAAATATTACACTAAGTGCATTTTTTATTATATTGGTTATGGGAACACAAACAAGGCTACTGACTAAGATGCTGTCCTGAATCACATGGGAAAAAAGATACAGAAAGTGTGTAATTTTGTATTTACGTAGATCAATTTAGTTCTCCTTAAGAACCATCAGATATATGTTTTTAGGAGTATGAAAAAAATAATGCTACTATGGGTCTCACCAGATTCACAAATTATTTTTAACATGCTTTATTATTTCCTGATGAGATTACTAAATGATATATACTTAAGCATTGAAAAAAAATCCAAGCTACTCATTCAATGTTCCATAAAAAAAAAAGGTGATATTTCTTTAAATTTGGCAATCATATTTTTGGGTGTACTTTTATTTCTATTGCCAACTGCTATGGTTTGAATGTGTCTCCCCAATTCATGTGTTGAAAACTTAATCCTGAATGCAACAGTGTTGAGAGGAGGGACTTTTAAAAGGTGATTAGGTCATGAGGGCTCTGCCCTCATGAATGGATTAATGTTGCTATCATGGGAGTGGATTCACTACCTCCAGAGTGAGTTGCTATAAAAGTGAATTTGGTACCCTCTTGCTCTCCCGTACATGCTCTCTCTTGCCCTTCTGCTTTCTACCATGGGATGACACAGCAAGAAGGCCCTCAACAGATGTGGCACCTTGATCTTGGACTTCCCAGCCTCCAGCACCGTGAGCCAAATAAATTTCTGTTCATTAGACTCTAGCAGAGTCTCAGGTATTCTGATAGAGGATCACAAAACCAACTAAGACACCAACCTTTTGCTTCTAGCCTCAACCTGATACATCAGGAGCCTAGTATAATGATTAATCAAAATCTTTAAAGATATATGTAGCTCGAGATGATGAAAGCTAAGATATAAAATAATGATGTGCTCTGCTATGCATCAGAATTATCCAAGGTGGATGTTTAAACACAGACTGCCAGACCCCTCTCCTAGAGATTTTAATTCTACAAGTTTAGGTGGCACTCAAGAACCTGTGTTTTTAAATAAAACACATTTGGAGAAACAAATCTCCAGAATTACCATCAATGCAGAATTAGAGCTCCTAATTTATCTTCTATCTCTATCATTTTCAAAAATGCCAAAACTATTATCATTTTTTTTCAACATTTCTGAAGTGAAAATATATGCTGACCTCCACGGTACATGGTCTTTACATACATCCATGTTTCTGCCTGCTTCCCACTAGACAGAGAGATGAATGAAGACAGGTATAGATAGACAGATCTAATTTATCTAATATATATTACAGAAAACAGATATTCTGCCTACAAATCAGAAAGTAATTCATGTGTTTTAACAACTGTCACATTTGAGAAACACTCTGAAATTCTGTCCCCCCCCAAAAAAAAATCAAAAAAAGAAAGCTACCTCTGAAAGAATTCCAAGAAAAGTTCCCTAAGATTTTAAGTTAACAACAGTAGTTCGCTTACCTGCCATCCTGCTGAGCAGCACCACCATCTGTTATTGTCTTGACAAATATTCCCAGCTTTTCAAGTCCAGCATCTGCTCCAACACCCATGCCGATAATACTTATACCAAGACCATCCTCATCTGTGAAAAAGGAAAAAAAAAAAAGGAACAACCTGTTTTACACTAGTCCATAATTAGCTGGGAAGGCCTATCAGCTGCTTCTAATTTTGTGCTTCTCTATAGATAGGACATATGATATTTGCCATAGTAGAATTTTTTTAATAAGCTAGGGAGTAAGGGTATCTAATAAGATCCTCCAAAAGGCTCACGAATTTAGTCTCATTTTACTATTGCAGTTGGTAATTCACTGAGGTCCCAAGAAAAGGAAATAATTTGGTTATGCATAATCAATCTGCCTTAACAGATTCCCAAAATAATCCTATGAATTGTTTTAGACAAAAAAGCTCACAAATTAAAACACATATAGAATTTTAAAGAAATGTGATCATAACGTATCTGGAATTTCTCCTTTATTCATGTAGTCAGTTTTCTTTTCTTTTTTACTTGTCTATTCATTTAATACGTGTCTTTAAGTATTTTTCTCTGTGCTATTACATAAGCAAATATACTTATCAACAGCTACAATATATACATACAGACACACACAGATTTGGCTTGTTTTTCCTTCCTATTTGCTTTACACAAATAAGATTATATCTATATCTCTCTGCAGCTTACTTTTAAAAATCCAATGATATGTCATGGATATCAATTTATATAGCTCTAAATCATTTCTAATGGTTGCATAGTATTTCATGGTGAAATGTTATGATAATGTATCCAACCATTTCTTTATTCAGAAGTACTCACTTTTGTTTCCATTTCATTGGTCCTGTGAACAATACTGATAAACAGTAGCTTTTCAAAATTCACTTACAAATCATGTGTTTATTCATATTTCCATTTTTCCTTTCTGTGAACGCATAAAGTTTAATAATCAAAGAAATAAAAGACACACTACTTTGTGTACCACATCTTTTGGTTAACATTCAAAGTTATTTTCTGATGCTCTCAAAGTCTTTGCAATCATGGTTTATTAGAAGCATAAAAAATAAATAATAGCTAATCAACAGTGATGGACTATTAAGGAAAACTAGCCCACATACTAAACAGAATACTTTATGTTTTTAAAAGACTTGTCAGCAATAACCTTTATTAAGTATTCTTAATTAGTATTCTTTCAAAGAGGGTTCATCTCATTGATTACTACTTGTGATCAACTTCCCCTTTCTAAGCATGACTCACAATCCTACATCTTAAATCTACATATGTTTAAAAAGTTGTCATTTGACAAAAATGTGACTTGTTTGCTCAGTTGTATGCTAAAGGAATTTTTATAGTATATCCCCTGGATTCGTTTTCTTATATGAACCCCAGCTGAAGGCATTACCACATTGATTCAAGCATTGGTATCTCTCTAGTGTGAGAACTTTAATGTTGACTAACGGTTAAGTAATCACTGAATACTTTCTTCATTCGTTACATTTAGAATGTTTGCATACATGTGATTTCTCATATGTGATTTATTCAAATTATTTCTCTGGTATGAACACTCTGATGTTCATCAAGAAGATTTATCTTGCTAAAAATTTTCTACATTCACTACAGTGTTAGAGATTCTCCCCAGAATGAGCTTTCTTGTATACATGAAGGTGAGACACGTGCTAAAGGCTCTTCCACATGGGTTATGTGTACAGGGTTTCTTCTTCCCCACATGAACTATTTCATGTGTATAAAGGTTAGCTGATGGCTGACTTCTTGTACACCTTCATCATATTGATAGGGTTTCTCTAGAGTGTGAATCTGTTCACATTGGTAAGGGATGAATGATTACTGAAAGTCCTTCCCACAGTGCTTACATCCATATAAGTTTTCTCCTCAGTGTGTTGCCCTTGTGTTGTTTAAGAAATGATCTCTATAGTCTCTTCCACACTGAATAATGCCATAGGGTTTCTGTCATGTACGAAATCTCTGGTGTATGCATGTATTAGCATTCCGGCTGAATTCTTGCTCACATTCATTATATTTACAGGGTTTCTCTTCATTGTGAATTATCACATGTCAAGCCAATGTGGAGCTATGAGTGCAACTTTCCCATACTTATTATGTCCAAAGAGTTCCTTCTCAAGTGTGAAATCTCTGTACTGTCATGCCATTAAATAGTTTCTTCTCGCAACTATTCTGAGTGAAAATTACTTCTTGGTTTTTTAAATCTGTTTTCTCTGCCTGGACTCAGATCTCAATAAAAATCTCTTTCTTCCATTGCTCCTCTCATTGCTTTAACTGGAAAATTATTCAGATTTGTAGAGCTGAAAACCCAGATGTGGAAAAAGCAGTATTAACTAGAGCTATCCTCAATTCTAATGAAAACTAGTAATACCTATAAGGACAAGGTGATGACTGAAGGAGAAGCAATACAAGCAGTAGGGTCGCCCCACAGAGACCAGGTGGCTGATGTCTGGAGCATTCCATTTTCCAGTTTTCTCTGAGATGTGTCATGGATGGGGGAAGTCCTAGCCTGCAGACTTGAAGGCCACTGAGTCCTGTGGCTGCCAGCCTGCCTTCCTCTGTGTACGCTCCGAGGGACAGGTAAAGCACTAAGTGGGCAAAGCAGCCATGAAAAGACGGGAAAGACAGTGAGGCCGTGTTATTAAGGGAGGGGCCATCGCCATACTCTGGAGCTCAAAACTTATTTTCTTTCAGGAAAGGTGTCCACGTTGGTTTATCACCCCCCTCACTGCTAGCGAGATTTGAGCCTGTATTCGCAGCAGCATGGGTCATCAGGTTTCCTTTTCAGGAAATGGCTAATTTTTTGATTAATGCTAAGTTTTACCTGTATCTTTTTTACTGATGATTTTCAAGGATTCTTAGCGTATTATAGATACTAACTCTTTGTAATCTATAACACAGTTCCTCTGACTCTACAAGCCAAATTTATCATTTATCTATTAGCTTTGTCTTTAAAATTATGGGTCATTGAATTGGTTCATCTTTTCTAACTTCTGGTTTCCCATTTTGGTTAAGCCCCTCCACCTACAAGCCTAGATGATATATGTACTTATATAAATTTTCTTTATAGATCTTTATTTTTAACATTTAATTATTTAACTCATGGAGTTAGTTTTTATATATGATGTAATGAAGGTGTCCAACTTTATATTCTTCCAGATAGATGCTCAGTTATGTCAGAATAATTAATCAAGTATGTTGTTACTTCTAGGTTGAAATATAATGCATGTTATATATTAAATTCTTATGCATACTAACTCTTTTTCTGAGTTTTCTATTTTGTTCCACTGATAGATTTCTATATGAATATAATTTGTTCTGATTATAGAAGCTTTATTTTATATTCAGATATTTGGTAAATTAAGTCCTTCAAATTCTTTTTCATTCTTTTTCCCTTAGGCCTATATTTCTTTATATCAAATATAATATTACTTTCTGCAGTCCCCTCTCCCAACCCAACTTTGTTGGCAGTTCTATTGGAACTGCACTAAACTTATATATTAATTTACAAAGAGACTTTTCAATACTAAGTTTTTCTATCCAAGAATATTGTATATCTTTCGATTTGCTTAGATGTCTTTCAAAAAGATTTTATTATTTTATATAAATAAATTCTATGTTTTTCTTAGTAATAAAAATAAGTATTTTGCTGTTTTGATGCTACTGTAAATGAAACAGTTTTCCCATTTTCATTTCTAGGTTCTTAGTGTGAATACAGAGAAAAAGCCATTAGTTTTCTCATATGGGTGGATGTGATGTCCTCATTCACAAATTATCTTACCAATTCTAATATTTTAAAATTAGAATCAATTTAGTTATAGATATAGACATGTATCTATTCAATTTTCTTCCATCAGTATGGTGAAAAATTGATATATTTTATGGATCTACCTATTCAATGAAAAAGCTTCTCATTAACTTATTTGGCTATTTTTTTCTGTCATTAATATTGTTTTTATTTATACTATTCTCCCTCTCCAGTTTGTTTATTTTGTTTACTTTTTCTGATTCCCAAGACGAGAGCTTTTTCCTTTTCCTTTTTTCTTTTAAAGAAAGAAGTTAAGGATACAACTTTTCTCCTGAGCAAGGCTTTTGATGTATATTAAAGATTTTTTAAGTGCTATCCTTATAAGATGGTTTAGAATACTAGTTTTCATTTCTCTTTGCTCAAACATCTACCTAGGAATATATTATACAATTTCCAAATTCCCATGATATTAAAAAAGCTTTTACAATTTTTCAAAAGGATATGATTTTTTCATTTTAAATATAGCTTTAAATTGAGATGATTATATTAATCCACTCCTCTATGTCCTTACTTGTTTTGTCTATAGATCTGTCTAGTTCTGAAAAAAAGTACTGAAATTTCTAATAATTGTATTTCATTTGGTTATCTTCTAGTTTGATTTTCAGTATGAAATATAGCATGTATGCAAAAGAGTATGCATGCCAGTAGATAACATTTATCTATAAAGCATTATGTTTAAAGAATAAAAATAAAATAAACATTCCTGTATCAATAAAGAACACAGAATATTATTACCAACACTCCAAAAGCCCACTATGTACCCCTCCCTGATCTCATAACTCTTTCCTTAGTGATCATTATCCTAAATATTGTGTTAATCATTTCCTCTTTTTTTACACAAAAACTACGTATTTGTGTATCTCTAAACAATATGATGTTTAATTGTTTTTTGTTTCAAAATTTAAATGAATGGAATTATACTGAATGGCTTCCTCTGTGATTTGCTGTTTCTATTTTCCCTTTACTTCATGTTTGTAACTATCATACACAGTGCGGCATAAAACTGTGGCTCATTCACTTTCACTGTTGAGCAATATTTTATTAACTAGATATGCTACAATAATGTATAGACTCTCTCTACTATCACTGATGAATATTTGCATTGCTCTCATTTTTTGTTATTACAAGCAATGCAATGGCCCTGCTGGTTTTGTACAGCCCATCAGCTAAGAGTGGTTTTCACATTTTTAAATCTACGAAAAATGTAAGATCACTGTTGACTTGACTTTAACCACAAATGAATGTGTCTTTTAACAGGAGTCATCAGTGAGTCATGTTTAGTGTAATATGACTGGTATTCTTTCATATCTTTTTCATCTAAGCAATTTTATGTTAAATACTTACATAGTTTTCTGCTCTTTTTTCCTCACCTTTGCTGTTCTGAAAAAGCTGCTCTTTATTTCCTTCCTGCTAATTGGGAAGTAAATCACTCAGATGAAGTACGTAGGTGGTGTGTTCTTTAAATCCTTACATATCAGCAAGTTTCTTTCTTTTACCAGGGTAGGTAAATGCTCTCTGGGATGGATATAGGATTGTTGGATCATCATCCTTTTTATCCTCAGTGGCATGTGAAATTGTATCTACATCTCCCTGCTTCTGTGTTGCAAATAAAAAGTCTGACGACATTAGTCTAATTATTTTGCCTTTCCAAGTATTTTAGTTGTTTGTCTAGTTTGTATTTTTGGCCTGGTATTTTGTAAGATTTTATCTTTATCTTTGAACATTTGGATTTTTTCCTCAAACTATGTCCAATCGTGGGATCAGTTTGGGGTTTTTTAGCTCTCTCACTCACAATGGGATAAGCCCTTTCTAATATGAGGGTTGGGTCTTTTTTTCAGCTCAAGAAAATTTTCTTCTGTTTCTTCATATTACCTAATATGTCCCTCCTCTTCTTTTGCCTTCTCCCCTTCTGCTGCCTGCAACTTTAATATTGGGGCTCCTTCATTATTTATCCCGGATTTTTGCTCTGTCATTTGAGAATCAGTTTGGGACATCTCTTACACTTAACCTTACAGGTCACCGATTTGAATCTCAACAATAACCAATCCTTTTCTCTTCAATTCCTCTAGTGAAATTTTTCAATTGAAAATCAAGGAATTTGTTGTTACTAATTCGCTTAAGAATGTCTTTTTTAAAGCCATATTGAATACCCTAGAGTGGGCTTTTGTTTTTTTCTTTATTGTTATTCAAGTTATCAACTGTTTGTTCTACTTTTTCTAAAGCTGAGATGCGTTATTTTTCCTGGTCATGGGCCACAGTCTAGTTGGTGGGTGCCCGTCTTACGTGATGATGATAAACACAGCAGTTCTGCTTCCCTGCTTCAGCAGTTACTGCAGCAGGCAGGCTGTCATTCCAGAGAAAAAAATCAGGAGGAACCCCTCTGCTCCCCCTTTTTCTTCCTCTCTTTGAGCTTGCCCCCTCAGAGATAGAGAGGATGTAGCCCTACTATTTAAATCTTCCTGGATTTCACTGCCTTCATTCCAAATGTCCATAATTTTTCAAAGGCTAATACAGACATACTCCCTACCTTCCATATTCCAAAACTACTCTTTCTCCGCAAAAACAAAACAAATACAAAAACAAAAACAATCATCTGTTCCCGAGCTCTCACTTATACCAGCTGTCTCTGGGCTCTCAGCTGTACCAGCCCTTTCCAGGAACACCAACAAAGCATTGGGCCTCACTCACACCTCTCTGATCCTAACCAGCATCCCAGCCTAAAGTAGATGGGTTTCCGGTGGGAGTGGGAGGGATGAGGAAGTCTTTCAATCCCACCACCTACCCAGAATCTATATTAACTGTTTCTGAAACTTAATAAATAAGACCCTCCGTGAGAAGTAACATTTTATCCAATTCTTAGAAAAAAGGCTACACTTTGGAAAAATAATTTTGTATTATTAATATAGCCAAATAATTGTTTATAATCACATATTATAAAAACAAATATTTAATGATATTATAAACTCACAAACCTTTCTCTAGTTCCACTGGGAACAGGTCCAGTTTTTCAACACGTTTTTCAAGTTCAAATTCAGCTGAAGCAGCCACAGGGTCAACGTCCTCGTTTCTCCTGTCATAGTCTTCATTGGAGTATGTGTTGAAAACCTGTAGTAAGAGACCAATAACAAGGTGATAATACAGAAAAGACTCTTAATTTAAAAGAAAATCTGTTAGTATCTAAAACTATGTAAATTAAAACATTTGTGTGATGAATTGCTTCTAAATAAGTAATTTATATTCAAAATCAACTGACATGTTAAGAGAATGAAAAATCAATCAGTATAAAAATAACTTACCAGTTTAAAAAATGTATGAGTTATTCTACCACATTTAATAATTTAAAAGACAACAGTAGCCACAGAATACATTATTTGAATAGCAATATTCATCACCTTTTATAGAATCAGAATATACTATACTAGCTGCAATGTTCTGCTATTTCCTAACAAAACATCTTGCTGCCTGAGCAAACACCAACACTGAACCTATGGTATGGAGGTTTTTATGGTTTGACCTATACTAGCCCTGAGGTTGTAGTGTGTCAATACTATAATGATATTTCAATCATAGAATCAGTGAACCTAGGCTATGTTAAAGTGTTCTCATCTGTCATCCCTCATTGTATTTGCATATAGATTTAAATTAAATTTTCAACGAATCTTTCCATGAGATGATCATCAAAATATTGCTCAAGAGCTATAGAAGAAATAGGATATTGACAGCTCTTTATTTCTCACCTAAATCATTTAGATGTAGCCTTAAGAAACTTGATAGTCCTTATTTCTGCTGAAATATTTGCTTTATTGGAAAAAGACTGAATTAGTTATCCAATTCCTCTCTTAATACACTAAAGAATATGTAAAAGAAAGAAATGTATAATCCATCAAGTCCAACAAATATGTATAATAAAAACTGATATTTTCAATTAAATTCAGCAATTATTAAGCATCTAAACTGTGCCTGAAAAAACTGTGTCCCACCTAAAATCTTAAAATCTAGTAATTTTAAATATATATAAAAAGGTTTAATAAAAACAGAAAGCAGAGGGTCAAAGATGAGAGAAATCATGTTTATTTCCTACAAAACTGGCCTGCTAGTCCAGGTATGCTTTACATTGATATTATTGGAAAACTATTAATACCAATTCTTGTTTTCTACCTATGGTAACCTATAAACCAAGAATATATATTGCTTATATAGAAGTAGATGTAGTATGGTTCCTAATGGTATTTACTTCTCGAAATCATGTCATTTGTAGGGTTTGTACCTGAAATGAATACTCTTTTTCTTCCTGACTTTCAACATGTTTTCATAGCCTTATGCCATTTCATAGCCTTATGCTATTCACAATAGCCAAGATACAAAATCAACCAAGGTGTCCGATAGCAGATGAATAAAGAAACTGCGGTATATGTACACAATGGAAGACTATTCGTCCATAAAAAAGGATGAAAATCTGTCATTTGCAGGAACATGGATGGAATTGGAGGGCATAATGTTGAGTGAAGTAAGTCAGTTAAACACCCCATATTCTCACTCATATGTGGAAGCTAAACAATAGTTGTTCTCCTAAAAATAAAAATTAAAACAGATTATACTAGAGGCCGGAAAGGGTAGGTGGAAGGGAGAGATTTGTTGAAGGATACGAAATTACAGTTTTATAGGAGGACTAAGTTTTAGGGGGTTCTGTGATGCTGTAGGATGACTACCTAATGATAACATATTGTATAGTTTCAAAGAGCTAGAAAGAGGACATTGAATGTTTCCAACATGAAGAAATGATAACTGTTTGAGATAATGGATATGCTAATTACTCTGATCAGATCACTCACTACACATTAAATGTATAGAAACATCACTATGTACCCCCTGAATAGTACAATTATTATTTGTCAATTGAAAAAATAAAAAAGAAAATGTAAGATACATCTTCAGTTTGCTTATAGTCTGGTAAATTATATGAGCAAGCGGAAAAAGCTATGAATGACTAAAAAACTCACTCAAGTATTGCTTACTCAGAAAATTCAAAAAATTTAACAGAAGGACTATTAGAACTAATAAGAGTTCAGTAAAGCACAGTAATTCTTAAAAGTCAATATCTGTATAAAAAAACAATAGCTTTAGAAAACAACAAAAACAATCAGAAACTATAAAATATTCAGTGATTACCAACCATAAATGTGGGAAGATTTCTTTCTCTATAAAACTAAGTGAAGAACACAAAAAGTCCTGAAAAGTGTAATGCCATATTATTTATCCTGGATTCAAATCGTTAATATTGTAAAGACATCCCTGCTCCAAAATTACTGTAAATGTCAGTTTACCCCAATTTAATGTATGAACTCAGGGCAATCGAAATTAAAATCCCACCCACAGTTTTCACTGACACTAACAAGCTGTTTGAAAAAGGAGAATAAAGACGGAAACAGGCCCTGGTGGATATCCAAACAGACAATAAAACTTCATTTATTAAGGCAATATAGTTTTGGCCCTGGGGTAGATTTATTTTTATACTCTATTCTGTTCTACTCTTTTTCTATTCAGATTAAAGTGGTCTATTTAATAAATAATATGGAAAAAATTAAATTATCCATCTGAAAAACATTCCTATTTCATATTATTAACAAAATTAGAATTTAGACTGGTTAAAAACAAATATATATCTCCTATAAAAAGTGCTAAAAGAAAATTTGGGACAATGTGTAGCTAACAGGCTAGAAGAGAAAGTCACAGATCTGAGAAGTCCTAAAGGAAATGAATAAGCAATTTGATTAAAAAGAAATGCTAAAAACTTCTAGACAACAAAATATACCATAATGAAGTTATAAATCACAGATTAGGAGAAAATACTGTCAACTATTAAAATGAAATATGAATATTCATAATATGTAAAGGGTTTCATCCATTCAAACAACTGCATGTGTAAGTAGGGAAAGAAAATTAATTAAGAATTCAATAAAGAAGAAATACTAGTGTCCAATAAATGATGTAAATATGCTCAATTTTATTAAAAATTAAGCAAATGCAAATTAAAACAAGAAGACACCATGTATTCATCCATGAGAATGGACTAAAAAAATAAAGACTGAAACATCCAGTGTTTGTAAGGATATAGAAAAAAGGATACTCTTGGGGAGGAAAAAAGCATAACTTGAAAGCAGTTATCAACATTTTAAATGTAAATGTGTTTTACCTAATAATGTCACATTTAAGTATTTATAGGAATATTTGCAAATATGCACAAAGACGTATTTGCAAGGAAGTTCATTACAGTATTATCTGTAATAGCCCAAAGTGGGAAATTACCTAAATGTTCACCAATAGAGAAAATGGCTTACTAATTTATGATATATATTAATACTAATATGTAATTCTATGCAGTGATTAAAGATCTGTATCTCTACTGATATGGCAGACTCTGGAATACAATATAACTAAATCAAAGAACACACTGTAGGTATAGACCACATAGATAGATATTCCCTATTTGTATGTCCCCAGTTTAATCTAATTTAAAGCCTCTTAAATTCCCTACGAGCTCTTAGCAAGCTAAAATCATGTGAGCCTCAGTTTCCTTATTTACAAAGTGACTATTACAATAACAATACCTGCCCCAAAAGGTTATTGTGAAAATAAAATGAGACAGTCCATGTCATTGTGCTTGGTTCAATATGGGGAGAGGGAAAACTTTCTCAGAGTAATGTGAGAGAGAGTATTTCCCCAGATACTGCTCATCTCATAATCTCCTTTATAAACAGGTTTTGAATATTTCATCCTATTAGGCCGGAGCTGAGAGGGAGATACATGAAATCTCAGATGTAGCAAAATGTCATTTATTTTGAGTACCTGGGTGCAGATGGATGGGAGCCAAAAAGTGTGCACCCTGAGGGAGAAAGTCTTGGGTTTTATAGAGGGTTTTTCCAGGGGGAGTGAGTAACACCTGCAGAGATAGGGGAGGTGGTAGCTTCCTCCTTATCAGGGGGATAGGAATGTTGGCGTGGCTGCAGCTGTCTGTGGTCAAAGTTAGATTTATAACTTTGGACTCTCCAGACTCCGGTGGCTTTTGTTTCACAGGCTTTATGATATCTTTTAGGTTCCCACCCTAAATAAACCTAACACATCCACTGGAATGCTTAGTGCCCTTTAAACAAAAATCTGCATAACTGATTTGGTATTATAGCACAGACTGGCCTGCCAGAAGCCCCCTCTGCGTCCAGATCAATACGTTGTCGTTACATGATGGCTCACTGCCTAGTGTGGTTTGTGCTGTGCCTTGACCAGCAAGAACCTCAGAGATGAAAGGAAAGTAACCTAGGTAAATACCTCCCCTTTTATCTACATGATTTTGAGTCTTTCAGTTTTCTTAGGATAGTTCTACTAGTTTTATTTATATTACTTTAATTGCTCTATGAAACATGTATAATTAACTAATCAAATAATAATCAGAGCTTCATCATAGTATTACTATGATAAAAAAGACCCTGAAGGCTAGCAGCTTCCTGCGTCCCAATGTTCAACACCATCAAGATATATATATTTTTAGTTCAGGCACCTTCACATTGTTCCTATGTTATTGCACTGAGAAATGCAAACAAAAGGATGTTTAAATTTAAGACTTCTTGTTTCAGAGCCAACAAGCAATATTCTGTTCCTTGATCAAAGGAAACAAAACAAGACCTCATCCATTGCTTCACAGCAGAGACAGGCTTTCAGGGGTAAGAAGTTTACAAACACAGTTAGCAAAGACATTTCTGAACAAGCAACCCAAGACAATGAAATGCAAATCAAGTAAAAATCAGCTTATAATAAGATTTGAATTAGAATGATTATCTTATTTACACTTTTGGTAGTTTGAGCTACAACCCTTTTTCAAAACAACAGCAATACCTTTTCAACAGTAAGAAAAAATGTTTTCTTTAGTGTCTTATGCTACATTTTCTTTAATCAATGCAGGTCAAAGTAAATTCAGCATTTTCTGTAAATATTGACTGCAAGGAATCTCCCACAATGCTTCCACAGGTCTCAGTTCCGGCTGGAGTCTGGGTTTCACTGCATCTTCCCGACACATCAAAGATGGAAAATGTTCCAGGTTCTAGCATGCTGAGTCTCAGATGATGGCTTGGCACAGTGTGCTTCTGGAGCTAAGCCAGGCATTCACACGCTTCCACAAACAGGCTATACTCCTCGCACACTTCCTTGGTAGAACCCCAACCCACCCTCATGGGATTTTAGTGGCTCTGCTGAAGAGGGCTCTGAATTGAAAGACAGTCCATACCTTAATGTTTTAAAAACAAATGTGGTGATAAAAGGGAGGATCTGGATAGCTTCAGAGCCACGTATAATCTCAACTTTCATTCCTTCCCCCAAACCAAGGATAGTTCCCTGATTTACAATACTAAGAACTATGCAGTTTCTTGATTGCTCAGTGTGTGCCAGGAATATATTAGGTTCCTGTTGCAAAATGAAGTAAGCCAAACTGGAGTTTACAATTATCAGGCATTTTATGGTAACACTGGCAGTCTCCAAAGATTCTAAATCGGTGAGGGGCTTTGGTCTCCTCCTCTACAATCTTGTAAGGAGTATGTTATAATGAAAGAAAATCTCAATCTAAATTCTCTGGCATGTAAAAACATTGCTGAGCCGCAAATGTGCAAAAAATAGACCCACAGGCCTGTCTTGTAAACTCAGTAAAGTCCTAGATTTCTGTCCGTAAGTCATTATGAAGAATAACCTATGTGAAACATTTACTTAAAGCAGTTGCAACCGTATTTTATAGTAGGATGCATCTAACTTTTAATTGGCTCACTCAACAGAAGCCTACATACCAGGAAACAGGATCAAACGGAGTTCTACAGTTAGATACTACTCCAAAACCTACTAACTTGCAGGCTTGCCTGACTCAAAGTCCATTTACAAAAAGTATTTCACAGGCTAATCCATATATCTTCAACATCACTCGTTTTGCCAATTATTTGCTAATGTTAAACCATCTTGTGTAGATTTAAAGTACCCATATGTGAGGTACGGACTTCTAATTATGGTCTTTCAAATAATTATTAATCCTAGAGTGCAGATTTGTGATTGGGGTATCTGGAATGCTAACTAAAGGCTCCTAAAACAAAGTTATACCCATAAATATTATGTTGTGTGTGCTGAAGTAATGTGAAGTAAATTACAGACATTATAAAACTTTACACAAATTATCTTTAACTCTTTAGCAACTGATCTAATACGTAAGGCAGAAAAGGATAGAGTTCCCAATTTTCATATTTTTTACATGAGAGAAACTTAAAGTTCAAAGGACAATATACACGCTGTATTGTATATAAGGGTAATGAAGACAAAGGCTATAAAGACAAAAGGTTTATTTCACCAGTTATAAGCCTAGTGTTTTTGTGAATTACTAAAGAACAAGAAGTGAAAAAAAATACTCTACATAATGAAGGGTAGAGAGCATGCTAGCTCAAAAGACAATACAAAGAAGCCTATATTTGTCAGGGTTTTCTAGAGAAACAAAACCAATAAAATGTATGTATATGTATATTTATTTTATATATACAAGATATATATTTTTTACTTTATTTATATGAAAATAGATTTATTTTAAGGCATTGGTTCACATGATTGTTGGAGGCTGGCAAGTCCAAAATCTGTAGGGTAGGCCAGCAGGCTGCAGACCCAGGGAGAAGTTGATGTTGCAGTTCGAATCCAATGGCAATCTACTGGCAGAATTCCCTCTTTGGTGGTCAGTCCTTTTCTATTAAGGTCTTTGACTGATTGGATGAGGCCCATCCACATTAAGGAGGGTAATCTGCTTTTATTTTGAGATAGGGTCTCGCTATATTGCCCAGGCTGGCCTCAAACTCCTGGGCTCAAGTGATCCTCCCACCTCAATCTCACAAGTAGCTGGAACTACAGATGCATGATTACATACCGCCTAGATAATCTGCTTTAGCCTACTGATTTAAATGTTAATCTCACTTAAAAATGCCTTCATATAAACATCCAGAATAATGTTTGCCCAAATATCTGGGTACTATAGCCTAACCAAAGTGACACACAGAATTAGCCATCAAAAATCCCATCAAACAGAATATTCTCTGGCTGCAAAACTGGACTTTTTGGCATTTGACAATGATAGTCCGAGGAATATGCTTTTCTTAAAAGTATGTAAAATAAGACCACAGGTTTATACCTACAATTTATTCAAATATTTCTGACAGGTTTAAGTATTTCACATGGATATCATAATTTCCACACTTAAACTCCTAGGTTAGGGAAAGAAAAAGCCAACCTAGCTAGGACTGCAGCAGGGAAGAGAACTAAGGGGAAACTGCGTTTGTTCCACAAGTGAAGGGCAGTAAGTGGGCAATGAGTACTCGCACCACCAAGCTCTGTGAGTTTGGCCAACCCACTGAGCCTTTCTGAGCTCGAGTTTTTCTGTCTAAGAAGGCAGGACCAAATTCTGATACTCAGCTGCTGGATTCTAGGGTCAATCCTTGAGTCTGAGACCTGATCAAAATTCTTGTCACTACATACCACTCCGATGACAATTCTTTATTCATGTCTACATTTGATGGCGAGTTAATTAAAAGCATGAATTCTAAGTCATGGCTTATTTATAGCGAACTATCTGTTCAATCTTTTTTACCACATAAATATACAATTCTTTGGAGCCTTTGAGGATCATCCCAGATGATCCATATTTCTATCTAAATAATATCATTACATTTTTTACATAGTTAAGTTTTTAGTTAATTTTACCACTCTACTAGTTTTGTTGACTCTTCTTCATTCTTATTATATTTTTTAGTAGGCATTATAAATGCCAAACTAAAACACTTGTTTCACTGCCCTCCATTAAATATGGGTCAGGAAGGCAGCTGAGACCCCTCTACCCAGGTGATAATAGCCACAATCTACTTTAGCAGGGAGAAGTCTCTGAGGGACACCCCCATTCAAGGGCACTGATGAGATAGATGCTATCACACCCTCAATGCCACATGACTCAAACTCTGGATTCAGCAGTAACGTACAAAAAAGAGTATCAAAAGATGTGTGAACACTAAAATGTGTAAAAATGACATCATTTGAAAGTAAAGGTCAATTTTTCTTTGTTTATATAGATAATAATCTCACTTCTATAATCTATCTGAATTTGTCAAATGTAAGGTAAACTGGTTTATCTAAGGAGATGTTAGCACTGGTCTTCATCTGGGTACACATCAGGGTACTATATTTCCCCGCCTTTTCTTGCACTGAGACTGGCTATGTAAATAATTCTGGCCAATGGGTTCGGAACAGAGGTGATGTGTGCCACTTCCCAACTAAGGCATTTTACTAGGGAGGCAAGATCTTTCAGTGTTTTCTTCTTCCTGTGTTTCTGGGATCCAGAAAGTATGTATGATGGAAAGGGACCCTCTTCAGTCAAAGTCCTGAGTGACTAAATGAATACAAAGAGTTCCCCTTTGACCTAAAATGGACATGTAACATGAGTGATACATAAACATCTGTTAGAAGATACTGGGATCATTTAGCACTGCAATATAAACTAGTCTGTGTTAACCAGTCTACCATCTAAAAGGACCACTTGTTCACCATTAGTATGGACTGCAAAGATCCTATCTTGATTTAAAAACGCGAAGAACTGAAGCCAAGAGATAAATCTGACTACCTGAAACCTTTCATCTCATTTTAAGTGAAAACATTATTGATAACAAATCAGATAAAGTATCCAGAGAGGTCACAAAAAAGCACTAATCATAAGTAGGAGCCCTACTGTCTGTTCATCCGCTGCAAGTCCAGTTGGGGCCTCGGGGCCTCAGGAAGGGGAATGAATACCACCCTCCATCCTGGGGTTGTCCTAGATCTTGTTCCCAGCTTTTCCTTACACTGGGCTGTGGGTATTCTCAGGGATGGCTGCTTATAGTGGCACTGAACATATCTTCCATATGCCTACTTCTCATGTATTTCTTCCCTTACACAATACAGAGGGACAGTTTTCAAAACCAGTTCCTATCTAAGGGATAAAGAAGGAGTAAGCAAAATGGTCTTCAGAAGTATGTCGTAGAGGTATTGGAAAAGCAAGTTATGCTGCTTACTAAGTCCTCTTAATTCATATTTTGATAGTATTCTTTCTATATTATTTGGAGTATTGTAAATTGTTATATCCTCAAACATATTCAAAGAATGTGTACAAAAGCCCATTATAAAATCAAATGTACATTTTTGTATTAGTAATGGCACCAACCACCTCGTACTTGTAGATAAATAACAATCAAATATAGAGGATGTAAACTCTTCAAGTTTAAAATACCTATGGTTGACTTTGTGGAAAGTTTTAAATATGTATATGTTTATATATATAACATATATGATATATACATATAGAGCATATATATGAAAAGTTACATCTTCATATATAATGATTTTTAATAAAAGAATATTTCAAAATAAGTAGAGTTTTATTAAGGTCACATATATAGAAATTATTAATGAAATAAAAAAATTAGAAGGCCCTGTATCTCTTGCTTTTGACAAAATAGAACTCAATTATAATTGTTATCATTTATCTGTAAATATGTTGTAAAAATACTTGAAAGTTTTTGGTTTTTTTAATTTTTATTTTCATTTTTATTCTAGTGAGACTGAACACTGTTTCAGATGATGGTTGGTTTTTTGCATCTTCTATTTATGATTTATTTTTCATTGATTTTGAAGAACTTTTAATGTGTAATATTTCCTGGAAAAGTTTTAAAAAAAATAAGTTCTCCTTGCAAAAACAGTTTATGCCATTAAGGTAATCAGGGAAAAAAAATGTCTTCATAAACAAATGAGCTCATTCCAAATTTGGACAAATTCTAAAACAATGAAGCCCAAATTAGTGAGTTTTTTTTCCTATAGACAGTTTAACAGAAAACCAGGCAATTCAACTGATGTTCATATTTTCCTCAGTATTTTTCAAATTACAAACAATTAAACATATCCATGAGAAATTAGCAATGTTCTCTTTCAGCTCAGCCAGACATTCAGTTTAAATCAGAGACATAAGCTTTACAAACTGACAACTGGTGGCCAGTGTGAAATAAATTGGTGGCTGTAGTCCAGTTTCTGCTGGACAGGTGTCCTCAGCACAGAAAAATTTAACTAATTGACCCAACTGATACTCTTTGTGGGAGTGGACAATCACTCAGACAAAATAACTGACTTCTCATTCCCAGAACTGAACACTCTCATACAGATGCAACAAGTTGAGTTAGCAAATCAATCTCTGCTCTAGCATTTGTCTCAGTGGTTGGTCCTTGCTTTCACTGTAAGTGCCAGCACTGTGTTTCTAAAGGCCCATGGAGGGAGATCATTCTCAATTGTCTAAATAGGAAAACAGATGGAAAGGAGTACTAGTGTGTGTGTGTGTGTGTGTGTGTGTGTGTTGCGATTAAAGAGGGGAAAGGGGGATGCTGGCCACACCAAAGAGGGTTTGATAGCTTCTCTTGAGCATGAAAATGGACAGTATATTTTCAGGTACAGAAGTTTTACACTTTCCCATGTAAAGTTCCCAAGGATGACAGTACCTCCGCTGGGGGCTAAGGAGTATCATGAAAACTAAACACTAAAACTCTGAGATCTTTGGGTACCTTGAGAACAGTGCCCCAAGCACAAGATTTTGCCTAAAAAGAAAATAAAACAGCCTTGAAGGGAACTTGATTGTCTGTCTGTTCAAAGACATCATCAGAAGTAACAATTTAGGCCAAAGGCAAAGGGGCTCCTAACACAGGAACTAATGAATGCTGTAAAACTAGCAGGAATTGTTCACTTACCCAGGGTAGTAGAAGATAATGCCAAACATGGATGAGGCTCAGTTACCAGCCAATAAATAGGTGAAGATCTCAAGAAGATTAACTTTAGAGCAGAGGAAAAAAGGAATGTGATATAAAGCATCCCGGTGGTAAGTAAACTAAAATTGATTCCTACCCCTTAGATAAAAAGGGCTAACAACCAGGCCCCTCACACCATGGGGATGGTCTTTTGATATGTCAACATGATTAGCCTACACTTCCCAGTTATTTAATCAAACACTAATCTAGATGTCACTGTGAAGGTATTTAATAGCTGCGATTAAAGTCCAAAATCATTCCAATCAACCATCTGTAAAAATAAAGTAAAAAATAAAAAAATAAATACAATAAATACAGTCCAAAATCAGTTGACTTTAAGTAAGGGAGATCATCCTACGTAATCTAGTTGGGCCTGATTCAATCAGTGGAAAGGCCTTAAGAGCAGAGCTGAGGTTTCCTGGAGATAAATGAAATTCTGCCTATGACCACAGCTTCAACCCGTGCCTGAGAGTTACCAGCCTCCCATCTTAATGGCCTGCCCTACGGATTTCAGACTAGCATAGCCAGCCCCAGATTTGTGTAAGCCAATTCTGTGCAATAAATCTTTTAATATATATCTCCTACTGGTTCTGCTTCTTTGGTTGAACCCTGAGTAATTAACCAACACTCCAACTCTTCATCATAGGAGAAGGTACAGTTATTCAGAACAGTAGTTTTCAAAGTGCTGACTGTGACCTATAGAGGTTGTGAATCAATCTAATAGGTCATGAATAGCATTAAGAAAAGTTAAATAGAAAAGGATGGAATAGAAAACACCAGCATTCATTACAAGCAGTAAGAGTACATATTAAACTTTAAAATCTGCAGTTTCAAATAAACATATACACACATACGTATGTACTATGTCTTGATGTGAAATGTGTTTGATTTAGAGAGTAAAGAAACAGTAGCACTTACGAAATAGTGAAAAAGTCCAAGCAGGGAATACAGGCTCTCAAACTACTAAGCCTGTGAATGCTGACTGCAGATATAGTAACAATTATCCTTCATACTTCCTTCTTTTGAGTCATGGATTCTTACTTCAACTCCTTACCGAGCACCAGCTCACAGGTTGGCACCGTCTCAGTACTGGGAATACCTTATTAATTCTAGACCTGTGACTATCACCCACACAAGAGCTGTAAGACAGGGAAGTGGGCCCTGCTACGGGAGCCCACAGTGGAGTGAGGGGAGGAAAGGTGAGCAAGAAAGGATTTCCCAAGTGACTCTGAAAGTAGACATTTCAGCCAACAACGGTTAGAGTCAGTAAATAATAAGTGTGGGCAGGGAGGGAGAGGGGTTGGTCTGCGGAAGGCATTCTGAGAGGAAGAGCAGCATGTGCAACGTAGGATTAAGAGAGAAGAACAGAATTACAGAGAAGGAAGTAATCCACTACGGCCAAGGCTGGGGCAGTGAATGAATGGTAAGAGATGGAGCAAAAGTAGGCAGGGGAGCTTTGTGAATAAAATCCACATGCTATGCAGAGTTCCTAAAGGCATTTTTCTTTTAAAGAATGAAAGTTTTTGAGGAGAATTAGAGGGAACCAGAATTAAAAGTAGGGAGATGAGTTAGGAGCCTGGGAATCATCCTTCTTCACCCCTTTTAGGGAACTCTATAGGAGCCTAGGCCCTCTCAAGGTACTAAGAAACTTTTTCCAAAGTGCTCCTGTGGCCTGTCATTCATGCAATGGCAGAAGGAAGGGACTGAGAAGCAAGAAGAGCAAAATCGGCATCAATCTCAGAAGGCTGTGGGCAAACCTGAGGTCCTAAGAACCAAACTTCCTACTGCAGGGTCAGTCAGGCACAAGAGGAACACATGAGGGACAGGTGCACCAACAAAAGACTTTCCTTTACCAAATATATCTGTAACATTTTTAGAGTGAAATTATGTAGAATACCTGCACGCTAAAGACCTATCTAAAACCTTGCACTTCCATTGAGTGCTGGGCTCTGGAAGAGAGAACCCATACTTGAGGCTTAGCACCATCTACTAAGGGTCAAATAATAAAAAAAAGGTTGCACAATTTTCTAAAATCTCAAACAGCTTCAAATGTTGACAGAGGTAAACAAACAAACAAACAAAAAACCAAACCTGTTTCAGCAAGTATTTCTAGCACCAACTGAGACCTACGTAGTACAACCCCAAATTTTAATTTCTGTAAAGGTTGTGAATAAAATATGCTTAATTTTTAAATTCTTCAAGCTGAGGCCAGACATTACATGGTGGGGGAAAAAATGAAAAACAAGCCTGGAGCACAAATAACCAATTGTTAGGGAATGCATACATACATGAGGATACTGATGCCATGGTACGAGGCTGAGCTTGTGAACCTAAGACTACACACACAAAAAAGTTACTGCATTCTGGACAGCAGTGACCCATGTTAAAATTAATCATGTTACCCTTACAAAGCAGGAAAGACTCCGCTTTCCTATAAACAAACTGTCCCTTCCATTTAGACTCCTCCAAGAACTACAGTCAAACGTAATTGACCGATTCTGGATCGTCACTGAAAATGTCAATACAGAGCTAAATCTACAAATAGTATCTGTCTCATGTTTCCCTGATTTATAGGAAAACCTAAAGGGCAGGAGTGCTTTACAAGAAACAAGATAATCAGCTATCTTTGTCAAAACATGTGGAGGACAGCGTTGTCACATTATTCTTGATGTGTTTGAAGTAAAGCTGCCACTACTTCCATTACCATAGGATTAATGGTCAAATCTGGAGATCGCTGACCCTTGAATCACACTAACTGTGACCTCATATATCTTGTAATAGAATGATGGTTTTGTAAATATTGCCTGAACCACTATGCTTCTTAAATCAATTGCCCCCCAAACCTTAGAAACTGTCCATATAAAAGAATATCCTAGCAAAGCTGGGTAGTAATTTCTTTGTTAAGATAGGTGAATGCTCTGTAAACAAAGAAGGGGACACAGCAATCACTGCTACCTAGGTTCCTCATTCTGTATAGACAATCCACACTCCTGGACCAGTTCCATGCCTTAACAGGACCTCAAACTCAAAGTGCCCAAAGCAAAATTAGCATCCTCTGTCATCTGTCATGTCTCTCAGGTTTGAGGACATTAGGATCCTTTTGGCCACATGGCCTTGAAAAGACGGTCAATCATATAACAAATCTTCCTTTTCCTCTTTTTCTCCCCCCACAAACCCACAAAAATTAGTCAAAATCTCCTACTGACTCTATCTTTAAAAGGATGTTTATTGTACTCATTCCTTCCTATACCTCCTGCCCACTCAGATTCCAAGTAATTAAGTTATCCTGCAACTTAATTATTGCATTCTGCCTCAAAACTCTCCTACAACTTATGATACACCATATTTAAGTGTGTATGGTGTACACACTTAGCATATCCCTAAGACATGACTCTAATCATGTCACGTGAGTTAGGAAAAAATACTGGGAGACAGGATTGTGTTGGAGGGATGGAGAGAAAGAGTGAATTTATGAGTGATTTTACATTTCTTCCATATACCTTTTTGTACTTTCCGAATCCCACCTAATGATCAAGTATTATTTTCTAATGGAGATAGAGTGAGGAGGACAGTGAAAGGCTTCCTAAGGTTCTCCACTATCTAGAGAATAAAATTCAAACACACGGAAGGACATTCAAAGTCCTCCAAGATCAGGCTCCAGTCTACACAGCCAGCCCTTACCTAGCACTACTTCCTTTCACTCACCCTATTATGCGAAAATTGTTACTACGTTGAATAATTTGCAAAGTTTTAATTTTTTTATCTCTCCTATACATTTATTACATTATGTTATATGTTGTATTTATCTGTGACCACAATTTCGTTTTTTTTAGTTATTGTTTTTTTTAGAGATAGGGTCTAGCTCTGTCACGCAGGCTGCAGTGCAGTGGTACAATCATAGCTCACTGCAGCCTCAAACTCCTGGGCTCAAGCTCTCGTCCTGCCTCAGCTTCCCAAGTAGCTCATGCCACCATGCACAGCTATTTGTTTTTTTTGTAGAGATGGGGTCTCCTACGTTGTCCAGGCTGATCTCGAACTCCTAGCCTCAAGCGATCCTCCCACTTTGGCCTCCCAGAGTACTGGGATTATAGGCGTGAGCTGCTGTGCTGGGCCTGTGACCACAGTTTGTATTCAAATAAACTGTCAACTGTTTGAGGTTGGGGCAGAGTCTTATTCATTGTTCTATCACATACCATTCACAGCACAATGTTTTAAAAGCAATAGGTCTTTTATAATGGTCAGCGATCTATATGTGGTTGGTACCTTAAATGAGAACCACTTCTGTACAAAAGAAAAATGACTTCCAAAAGCAAAATATCATAAAAAGATTTAAAATAAAACTTACAACTCCAAAACAAGGAAGTCCTCAGTTATGCACAGTTTGAGATGATCCATAGTGGTCATCCATTAGCCAAATAAACCTCCCATATATAATGTCCAGTTAGCATAAGCATTTTCAAGTTTGTACAGGAGTCAAGTATTACCAAAGAAGAAACATTACTAAAATTAATTTTATATTCTATTTTAGATAATATAAAAAAGAACTCTACTGTTCTTTTTTAAGGTCTTGTTTGTTCCTGGCAAAAATTTCATAATGTTTTCCCTTTTGATCAGTTTAGTGTGACTAAGTAGAGAAGCCAGTTTGGTAGAACTCGTAATTTTTTAAATGTATTCTGAAATGCTAAAACGAAATTGTACTGGTAGAAACAGTACAGTCAGGGGTAATTAGCTTTATTGATTATGAAAGTGTATCATTTTGGGTTCTCTGGTTGAAATGAGGGACCAGCAGGAAGAATTTAAATGCTTAAAAGTATTTCAACTATTGGTGGGAAGCGGATTTAAATATGTAAATATATAACAGTGGCTGGCTCCCTTTGTAGCCTTGAGTGCGGCATCTGTCCCTTCAGTGACATGGGGTCAATTAAGGTTTTAATGTCCCACAACTGTGGCAGATTTGCTGATTAAAATACAGCAGTCACTTTTACAGTTTTGCATTCTGGTCTTGGTAGTCTATCCCTTAGAAACTCCATCTGCTGGTGCCTGTCCTCTCCCAAGCCTAAAAATCAAACAACCCGGTGTGTAAGAGTTCAAGTCTGCCAAAACCTGTTCTTCTGTCATCTCCATCCGCCATACTGACATCAGGATGGTAAATGTTTGTGCCATGTGTCTTAAACCACAGTGTAGTTGTACTCAAACGTCCATTTGATTCTTGCGAAATGACAGTGAAAGCAATTAGGAACGAAGTTTAATACAGAAGAGAATTATGCTTCACCCTTTCACTTTGGAAGAAACCAAAAACACTCCCAAAATATAGGTCTAGATTTCTTAAATATTTTGGAAATACCCTCTTCTCCAGAACTCCTCCTTTATCAATCAGTTAGTACTTATATCTGCCTTTCATTTGTTAATACTATTTTATTGTTTAAATCTCATCACTATCTGGCATCTTTAGCACAAGGACTAGTGTCTTATTCCCATCGTATATCCAACATTTGGCATTGTGCTTGACACAGGGTATCTACTCAACAGATGTAATCACAGCACTCTGGGAGGCTGAGGCAGGAGGATCACTTGAGGCCAGAAGTACAAGACCACCCCAGGCAATGTAGCACAGACCCCTACAAAATGAGCCAGGCCTGTAGTCCCAGCAACTTGAGAGGCTGAGGTAGGATGATTGCTTGAACCCAGGAGTTCAAGACTGTAATGAACTATGATCATGCAACTGTACTCCAGCCTAGAAAACACAGGGAGACCCTGTCCCTAAAATAATAAATATAAAATAAAAATAAGGAATACCAAAAAATAAAATAAACACCCCTATATAGAATAAACAACACACCTGCCCCTCTCCCACAACTGCAAAGGGCCAATAAATGGGAGGAGAGGTGGGGATCCAAACTTACTAGTAACTGAAGAAAGGCAAATTACATAAGTCATTTCCATCTACAAAGATTTAAAAAAGCTAAAGGGATAGACAAACTGTCAGTTTAATACACTTGAGGATGAAATTTAAACAGGTATAACTTTCTGGGTGGGCAACATGTTAAAAATTTTTAGAACTTTACTATCAGCTGCTCTAATAGATTCCAAGAATTTAATCTAATGAAATCATACATGCACAGAAATATTCACATACACTGACATTAATCGGTATTATTTACAAAAGGTGAAAAAACGGAAACAATATAAATTTTTAAAATAGGAAAGGTAACAAAATTTTACATCCATTCTTATCAATGTACCATAAAAATCATGCTCTGTGAGATTTAGTGACACATAAAATGTTCAAATATATGGTATCTGAAAAGATTATAAAATCACATTTGTATGTAAACACATACACAGAATATGAATGATCCCAATTATGTATATATAGACATCATAATTTCTGGATCCTAAGATTATGAATGATTTTTTTCCTTTTGTTATAGTTTTCTTTATTTAATATAGAGCTATGGTAAATGAAAGAAAATAAATATTATTTTTAAAATGCTCATTACCAAACTCAGAATGATCAATGGGCCTGAGTCTTTCCACATACTGTAAAAACAAGTTCCTCTCTATATTAAAAGATATTATAATAGCACTTCCAATGCTCATTTATATATTGATAACAGATGTTTATAATGATGAGCCTTAAATGTAAATCACATTTTTTAAAAAATGTAATAAACATATATTTGCCAAACTGCTTAGAAACTATGCTTTATAGTTAAGCTGTCATTGACCCCCCCCCCGCAAAAAAAGAATTAGTGAGTTTTGACCTTAAATACTAAAAAACCACCAAAGGCTTGACTCTTAATAACAAAAGAGATTCAAGATTCCACTTCCTATTCCAGAGAGCTTAGTTATTGGGACACTTTGATTTTAACTCTGAGACTATGCTACAGGAAATTCAACTGTACATTCTCTTCTTTCAGACATCTGGCTGAGGGTCTGCTCAGTGGAAAATTACTGGTCATGCTGAGCAAAAAAATAATACCATGCTTCAGTTGAAGTTTTCTGGGCTTAGTTCACAATGGCTTTCTGTGTGTGTGCTTATGTGAAATAATTCTTCATCCTATGAAAACAGAACAACTAGTCCCCTGAGTTACATCTATAGATGAATATAGCATACTAATTGGTCTGAAGAATAAAACTTTATTTAAAACTCAGTAATATTATAAATTAGTTTAATTCAGAAAAAAATTAATTTATAAAATATACAATCACAGAATTTTACAACCAGATGGGATCTGAGCCATTGCCTAAATAGGGATGGAAAGAACACCAGGCATGCCACTCCCTCTCCTTGTGGTGGGTGCCCCAGGTGAAGGATGCCATGCAAGCGCAGCCATCTTCCAGCATCTTCCAGGCAGTCACTATGAACTGATCAAGTTATGGGAAGGACAAAAGACACATTTGCCATATCCAGTCTAATCTCTCTTAGATTCACTCCAAGTTCTCACAGTTATTCAAAGCTGATGTTGGAAAAATAATTTCCAGATATATTATATTCTTGATATTTACCTTCTATTCCTTCAGAATGGTTCTCTCTATATATAAAAAAAGAAAGTAGCAAAATAAGTCCTTTCACATGAAAAAAAAAAATGGAGCCCTCTTCAGAAAATGATTCCAATTTAGATGTTGCAGTTATAGTCTACATAAAAGTTTTATGCATTAAAAAGCACATCAAAAGAAATGCGTTGAAAATGATAGTAGTTGCTTTAAGGTAGCTGGATTATAAATTTGCTTTATTGCCTTTAATATTCTCATATTCTGATTTTCTGCACAAAAAAATGGAAATGAGAAATTTCACTTAATTTTCTATTGAAAAAGCAATACATTAGCATTCCTACTTATAAATAGATGTTGGCATGGTGACTCAGAAGATCTGCTTTTCCACTTGTGTTATCTTAAGTAAGTTGACCTTTTTAGGCCCACATTTTCATCATCTGTAAAAACGAGGGGAGTGAAGTAAATGGTCTCTTAGATTACACTCAATTCTGAAATTCCAAAACTATACCTACAATAAATCTGCTATGTGAAAGTAGCAAATTATCATTCCATTAATGGTTTCCAGTCTCAGCAGTACTAGTGACTGGGAGAAAGGAAATCACCTTTCTCCAGGCTTTATTTTTCATGCGAAGGAACATTAATTAGTGTGTGCTTCCAGGCCCCCCCACTCATTCACATCACCCCAGATAAGAGTGATTTATTTATCTGGCTGATCCATCAGGGATAAGAAACCGGGCCTGTGTAATATCCTCTTACCTAGTCTTTAACAGGGGATACTTTGATTTTTACAGCTCTACCTTTTGTCTTACCTTTCAAGTGGTTCAAAATTAGTTAGAGAAGAGAAATATTGTTCATTAAGCTCCATAAACTTCGAACTTCCAAAATAATAGTTTGTTCAGTAAACACAGGTATTTGCAATTATGGGTGTGGCCTATCTTTAAACTTCTCTGATTGCATAGTGTTTTCTGAGTGCCACAAACTTTAGTTAAACTTCTCAAGTTCAAAGTTAGAAAGCATGTTATACAGAATACCATGCTCTTTAAACAAATAAACAAAAAAAAAGACTCTTGTAAAAGTACCATCATCCATTTTAAGTCTCTTAAAGTAGAAATCTGAGGTTGAGGTCTAGTATATTCCACTTCCTTTAAAAATCTGAGTTTTTTCCTCTTCTCCAAGGTGATGAATGCTCTTTTCATCAATAAATTACATTGATTATTACATCTCAATTCTCAGCTACTATTCAGGTACACTCTAATCACCCCACATTGTCACTAGAGTGTTCTTATAAAAACATAAACTTTTATCAGGACTCTGCTCTGCTTAAAGAGCCAAAAATTTTTTTCTTGATTTTAATTTGTAAAACCTCCAATGGCTTCTTATATGCCACAGAATAGAGCTCAAACAATATAGCATGTCTTATAAGATTTTCTTTTTAAAATTTTCACTTCCCATCATCTCCCTGACACACTCTTATCAGTATATCCCCAAATCCCAAGATCGCAAGCTACTTAAAATGACCAGAATTTCCTTTCATGATTCCTCTAATCCACCCAAAAAACAACTTATCCTTTAAGGTTCAACACAGACATGACTTCATTTATGAACTTTTCTTGACAGATAGTGCTGGGATTAGGAGTATGTTCTACTGGAGTCCTATCATATCCTCTATATTAGAACCTCATGACCTCAGTGCAGTTCCAGGAGATGATCACATGTATTTCCTGAATAGATGCACTTGGGAAATATTAAATACTACATTCATAAGGAGTATTATTATCTTAAATCCTCAAAGACGACTTGTGATTTCAAATCAACAACAACAACAAAAAAAAACCCTATAAAGTCCAGCATTGGCTACACTTACTGGAATATTTTTTTTTTGCAGCATACCTGTAACCATCCTAAAAATAGTATCCATGGGAAACACATATAGTAGACTATCCTTTTATTATAAATTTTTCTATCATGTTTCCCTTTTCCCCATCAAACTATGAGTCCTTCAAGCATTGTACCCCATGATCTAGCAAAAATACTAACCCATATTAGGAATTTAATGGTATTATCAATAAAGAAAATCTATTTTATTTTATTTGTAGCTTAAAATAAAATTGAAGTATGGAGACTAAAATATCTAATGAGGTACAATTGTTTGCATTTTAAAAGTTATCTATCTTTAAATAAAATATTGAGACTATATTTGATTAGAGGAAGAGAACTTCAAAACATGTCAACAATTTCTCAATGCAATAAAAGCAAACACCTGAATGTTATACAACCACATCTGAATTACTGCTATTTTTAGTCTTAAAGAGTGAAGCAATGTTACAGGGCCAGATTCATAATCTCAGCGCAATTAAAGAAAATGTGTTAGGTGGTTTCTCAGAATGGAATCACAATAATTTGAGAACTCTCAACCCAATGGATCAACCTTATGCTTTTGGCTCTCTCATATTCTAAACTCTTTTTTTGAATTAAAATAGTATTTTCATGGATTTCACTGATTTCTTCTCTAAAGTATCGACCACTTTATAAGTTATGTTCACTATTTTCCTTGATGTTATTTTCATTGATCTTGAGGTAAATTTCAAATTTGAGTATTATATACCCTTTTTGAGTCTGAAAATTTTAATGTATATATTTTATTAGTGACGTGCAATAGAAAAGCATAAGAGTAAGCAAAAGAATGACTGACCTATTGCAGCAAAACTAGGGGTAGGTTTTAGGAAAATCCTTTATTCCCTATCTAGTATGAAAACTGACTACAAAGGGCTCTTGGTGATAAGCAACTCCTTGTATTAACGGACCCTACAGCTGTAAATGCTGCAAAGGAATTCAAGTCACTTTGGCAATAAGAAGGCAACTTGCACCTACCCCTCCTCACCCTTCTTCCTTGAAGCAGGCCATAAAACATAAGGCACTCTCTGACTTTCTCCCTCCCTTCTCCCCTGAAGACCTTCAAGTAACAGGTGACTTGCTCTATATCAGGAGGAAAGGAATGTCACACAGGGATGCCAAGAAGAATCTAAACAAACAGGCCTTGCTAAGTTCCCCCCAGTTTATCCCCATTAGGTCATATCCTTTTGTCCTCCAATCATAGTTCTGCATGACTATCCATAAAAACACACAGATTTACCCATTTCTCTGGGTCTTCATTCCTGAAAGCTCCCATGTCACATAAAATTTATACTAAATAAATTTATATGCTTTTCTCTTACCAATCTGTCTTTTGTTATTAAGGCCTCTGCCTTGAACCTTGGGATGGGTGAAAAAAGAAATCTTTTCTACCCTGTACTTTCAACACACACCAAGCAGTAAACAATCTGCCTTCGCTTCTGGCTTACAGAGCCTCAAGGTCAGCCAAAGGTAAGAGTTTAGGGCCTTCTTAGGCACTTCCTGAGCCTGCTCACAGCTCTACATATGCATGCAGTCTTCTATATTCCCAGAAAGTGTCAAAGCTTCTTCAGAACCCCCTATGAACATCTCATTCCTCAGCTTTTCCTATTAAGTTTTTCATTAGCCTATTGTTTATTCCAACAGCTATCTAGCACTAAGGCACCAGAAATGTAAAACAATTGTTTATGACTGAAGGAAATTAGAAATATTTTAACACCAAAATATATTTCTTTGACATATTTTGAGATGGCTGCCATAAATCTCACAGATAAAGTAACACTTACAAAGCTGTCTTTTGAGGGGAAGAAATTTGCACCTGTAGAGAATGCAGCCAGGTCCATCCTTCCCCAGTCTAGAAAAGATTAACTGAAAGTCTAACAACTTTTAAGGCCCCCATTCCTTAAAAACCTCTGTACCTCACGGAAGAGCTGAATCTTCATCTTGTGAGGGTTCCGGTATGTACAAGTTAAAATAAAATTGTATAGCTTTTCTCTTATTAATCTGCTTTATTGTAGGTTGATTTTTTAGCAAATCTTCTGAGGGTGAAAAGGAAATTTTCTCTTTGCCCCAACATCACAAACACCCTCCCTACTCCTCCCACCCCCCAAAAAACCTGTAATCCCAGTAATGGGATTGCTGGATCAAATGTTAGGTTCTTTGAGGTATCTCCATACTACTTTCCGTAGAGGTTGTACTAGTTTGCAATCCCACCAACAGTAAATAAGTGTTCCTATCTCCCTGCATCCACACCAGTATTTGTTGTTTGGGATTTTTTGACAAGAGGTATATACTTCTGTTAGTTTTTCTCCTGTTAGTCTGCCTTTGGTGAAGGTGTCCCAGCCAAGAACTCAGAAGGAAATTATTTGTTTACCTTCCCTAAAGTTTCCTTGTATCATATGAGTTAAATAAATTATTTAATATGGATTCATTTTTAAATATGTAAATTATATCCCCCTTTGTGGAAAATTATCTTTTAACACAGTACATAATAAAAATCAAAAAGATGAGTAGGAAGTCAAGGAATAGGAAAATGGAAGTGAACTAATATCCTCATATTCAATAACATGTTGGTAAAAATCTACTGATTAAAAAGAATCATAGATTATATAAATGTTTAAAGCTCACTACTATAAGCAAAAATAATGAAAACATAGACTGCAAAGCAAAAACCAGAAAACAAAGGAAGCATTAGAAACAAAAAAAATATAACAAAGTAAGCTGGTAAAATTAAGAGCAAACATTTATGTCATAACAATAATCACTTACTAAGCCACGTCAGCCATTTGAAGGAAGAATTTCAGACTGGATTAAAAACAAAAAGCCAATTATGTATTTACACAAAAGGCTCATTTAGAATAAAGTCACTCAAAAAAGTTGAAAGTAAAATGGCACCATTTGGCAAGACTCATCTTGTGAAATGAGACAAGAAAAAGAAATAAAAGGTATAAACACTGGAACAAAGGTATAAATATTGGAAAGACAAAACTATAATATTGTAAATTATATAACTAAAAAAATGAACTGGAAAATATTAGTAACATTTTAATTAAGAAATCAGATTATAAAATTAATATACATAAACTGAAATCTTTCTCATATATAAACAGTAATGACAGAAAGTCAAATAAAAGAAAATATCCCATTTCTGATTATCTCAGGAATTAAGTAACCCTGGATATTAAGCCCCACTGAACTTACAAACTCAATGGATCTTCACCTAAAATAACCTACAAATATTAATTTTTAAAATATGACCAAATCTGTTTTAGTTAGCCAGGAAAAAAATTACATACTAAAGAATAAGCTAGAAATTTCTGAATAGTGTTGGGAAAAGGTGGCTACATCTGAGAGAAACTTTAAGGTACTATAAATATACAATAATTAAATTGCTTATTACTTGCATAATAGTAGAAAGATTGATGAAACAGAATAGAGACTCCAGAAAGATCCAATTCAAATACACATACATAAAACTTTAGTTTGTGACAGATAAGATATTTTAAAATAATGAAGAAAAGACAGATTATACAATAAATACTATTGAGAAATCATCCTAACCTTATGGAGAAAAAGATAAAGCTAAATCATTACCTGATTTCTTATACCACGGTAAGTTTGGGAAGGGAATCAGAGTATGTCACCTCAAAATACGCCACTTTGGCATATGGATTGTTTTGAGTAAACGGCAAGTGTTCTCTAACCTCACCTTTCTGTCTAAAAGCAGGACATGAACTTCTTTTTGTAAAGATGACTTAAATTTTCATTTGTAAAGCTATTCCCCCTCTCCTACTGGAAAGAAGAGAAGGTCTCTTATCTGCACAACAAACCTTAACAAACAATTCTTATTTACCGAACACTTCCTAGTTACCTTTCCACAAGTCACCCACTGCCCTGGCCCACAGAAGCCCACAAACCCTTTCCTTCATCCAGCCTCTTCTCCACACTTTATCACCCCTTGTTAAGTTGGTATATGGTATATAAGCCCCAAATTCTAACCACCTTCCTGAGTCACATTTTTTTGTGAATTCCTGTGCTTATGTATATAATTAAATGTTTTTTCCTCTTATTAATCTGTCTTTTATTAGTTTAATTCGTGGGCTGCAGCCTTTGAACTTAGGAGTGTTGAGTATTTTTTCCTCCCTTACACTCGCAATGGATCAAAGATTTAAATGAAAAATAAAATTACAAAAGCACTAAAGGAACAGATGAGTGAATCTTTTAAAATGTGATCCTATGTTGGAAAATATTTTTTGAAGAACGACATAATACCCAGAAACAACTAACAAATGTATGAATCTGACAACATAAATGTTGGAATAATCTGTATGGCCATAAAGGAAAAAAGCCATTAGCATATTACTCAAAAAATCAATCAATGAACTGAGAAAACTGTTTATAGCACAATGGGCTGGCTATTTTAAGACAAAGAGTTCTTACAAAATAATATGAAAAACATTGATAAACTAATAGAAAAATGAACCAGTTACATGGACATGTAGTTCATAAGGGAAAAAAATACAAATGGCCTAAAAATATGAACAGGTATTCAAGTCTACTTATAATTAAATATAATTGAAAATAAAAATTAGCATCCACCACCTATCCATTAGCAAAACTGAAAAATTCAGTGAGACCTTGTATTGGAGGAAAAAAGCAGTCTCACAAATTTGAAGAACAAATCCAATTTAGCAATACCCATGGAAATTTAAAATATGTAGTTTTTGACAAAGGAATTATACTTATAGGACTTTATCCTATATATTTACTTCCGAAGTGCAAAAATCATAAGAATAAGGACAGTCTTTGTAGCATTATTTCAATAATGTAAAATTGGGAAATAACCAAAAGACTTGTAATGGGGGACAGACCAATAAATCATAGTAATATTCAAATGAAATAATCTGAAAATTAGAAAGCATAAATTTAAATTCCCTTACCTAAAAAGATAACAGCTAACATACAATGGCTCTATATTGCCAAGAATGGTCCAAAGCACTTTTCATACATAAACTTATTAAATGCTTACATCAACTCTATGAGATAGATGTTAATATTGTTCACCATGTTAAACATGAGGAAATTGAAACACTAAGCTGTCAAATAACTTGCCCAAGGTGTCATACATAGTAAATGCTGCAATTTGCTGCAATTGAGGTTCAATTCCAGGCAGTATTGCTCGAGATACTGTTCTTTTAACCTCACTCATCATTACTGTAACATATTTTAAGATGAAAGTTCATGTTGCCTGATAGTGTGTGTGTGCATGCTTGCATATTTCTTTTGCATAATGATGTATTTATGTATACATGTACTTATATATACATACAAAATTTCTGGAAGAATGCAAAGGAATTATATCAGTAGTTCTTACGGGGAGTAAGACTTGACAAAGACAACTTTTATTTCTTGAAGATATGGCACTAAATAATAGTGAAATATCAAAAGATACTGATAGGAGTAGTAAATGAGAAAAAATACAGAAGAGCAATTGGGTTAAGCATAAATCAATTTTAGAGAAAGATATCTGCAAGTGTTTTATTCAGTGATAAAAGATAAGAATATTAAAAAGCAACCTCTCAGCAAGAATTCTATCAAGAAAGCAAGTTCTAAAACTATTACAACAGAGTCAAATCCAAATTTAATCTTATGCTATGTATGCCTGTATCTTTATATGCAGCTATAATTAAACAATATTAATTCATAATATAAACCCTGAAACATCAAGATTATATATCTTTAATAAGGTAAAAGTTACATGTATTATACAAATATATATTTTTTTTTATTTCAGGGTATTATGAGGGTACAAACATTATGGTTACACTTTATGTCTTTGCCTCACCCAAAGTAAAAAAGATAATAAAAAGAACAATTTCCCCTTAAAAAAGCAAATGATAAGAGATAGTTAATACATTACAGTTTTAACAGAAACATATATATTGCTTTTATAATAAACCTAGTTAATAAAATTAACTTAATTAATTCATTTAAATTAAATATAAAATTATGGTTGACCCATGTAACAGTATGCAGCCATTAAAATTACACTGCAGAATAATATTTAATGAATGGACTGCTACTGAAAATAACAGATAGGGAAAAAACTACAACAAAGTAGACAAAATATTATCTTTTTTAAGAAAAGTATATGTCTTCATAGTAAAATAGCCTGGAAATCTAATTTCAAATTGGAATAGTAATTAATATTAAGTAGTGGAGCAACAAAAAAATGTTTATTTTTTTTCTTGTTTATATTATGTCTGTATTTTCTACAATTAACATGCTTTTATAATAAAATATATTTTTAATATGTTAAATTTTAATAATATATTTAAATTTTAAAAAATATATTGTTTTTATAATAAAATATATTCTATTAATTTTAAAAGTACTAGAACTTCAGATAATATATCAGCTTCCTGCTTGTTTGTTTGTTCTCCTTAGACACTTTACTGAAGTCTTTTATTCTACTGTTTTAATCTTGACTGTATGCTCTCTAGGCATTGAGCCAACTATTTTCCTAAACTTCACTCTCATTTTGGGAACTCCTTTCACTGATCTCTGCTGGATCCCATTTACTGCATTCCATATACTCCTTCTTCATTTATTAATATCCTTAGTTTCATGGCACACAACTCCAGGAACTCTCTTTTGAGAAAGAGTACACACAAAATATTTTTATGACACTGCATATATAAAAATATCTTTATTGTACTCACACATATGATTGGTAATTTTGGTGTCAAATTCTAGGATGAAAATTGCTTTCCCTGAGAATTTTTAAGACATTACTTTATTATGTTTGAACTTTCTTTGTTATAACTGAGAAATCTGATGCCATCCAGATTTTCCAACCAATGATGTAGCCTGTTTTTTACCCCTGAAAGGTTTCAAGTTCTTCTCTTTTTCTCTGGTGCACGGGAATTCCACAATGTCATGTCTTGGTGGAAATCTTTTCTTTATTTATTGCACATTTAATAAAGCTTTCTATCTCAATAATCACTTATTCTAGCTAGGAAAATCTTATTTATTTGATAATCTCACTTCCTTTTCCTCTGTTCTCTAATTTTCTGGATTCCTCTTAGTTGGATGTTGGACCTCCTGGATTATCTTCTACTGTCCAATTTTTCTCTCCTGTTTTCCATATCTACTACTTCTACTTCTTTAGGAGATTTTCCTGTATCTTCAAAAATGTAGACTCTTAAAATGTCCAGTATTATTATAAAGTCAAAGAGTTCCTTTTTGTCCTGCAAATACTATTTTATCAGAAAACCCTATTCCTGCTTCATAAATACAGTATCTTCTCTTATACTACTTATGGTATTTTTAAAGTTTCCTTCTCCTTCCTACATTATCTCCATTCTCTTCTACTCTCATTTTTTTCTTTATCTATTTTTCATGTTTGGTTCTGCATACATAATTATTTAAGAGTACAAGTATTGGTGTGTTAGGACTGCCATGATAAAATACCACAAACTAGATGGCTTAAACAGCAGAAATTTATTTTCTCACAGTTCTAGAGACTAGAAGTCTAAGACCGAGGTGTTGAGCTGTTTGATTTCTTCTGAGGCCTCTCTCCTTGGCTTGCAGTCAGCCGTCTTCTCACTGTGTCCTCACACGGTCTTTCCTCTGTGGGTACACTCCTAGTGTGCCCAAATTTCCTCTTCTCATAAGGACACCCATCAGATTGCATTAGAGCCCATCCAAAAGGTCTCATTTTAACTTAATTACTATAAAAAAGGCCCTGTTTTCCAAATTCACTTACATTTGAGGGTGCTAGGATTTGGGGTTTAACATATATGATTTGGGAGCCAATACAGACCATGGCAATACACTTCTGTAAAGCTGATTGGAGTGCTGTGCCCTTGCACAATGCTTATTAACTGGGGAATCTCACTGTAGGTTGATAAAGGAGTAACTGGATAAGCTGGTGCTTACTTCTCATCTCTACTTGGAAGGACCTGTTTTTTTCCTTGGGTTTTAGACTATCTCAATGTCATCGCCCTCAGCTCCCTATTGGGTTAAAGAAAAATTATGATTTTGTAACTTATCTGTCTTTATTCTTATTGTTCTTGTGGGAATGACACTCTTTCTAGCTTTCTACATCCTAGGTTAAAGTGGAACTTAGCTGTGCAGTGAAATTAAATCACTACTTTGGTCTGTGGACATTTCTTAGAGAATAACAGTAGTTTTTCATCAGCTTAATCCAGTGATGGCTCCAATTACAACAGATATAACCTTTTTCTTGGAACAAATAACCAAGCCCTTGAAAACTGGCACATGCCTAATAATCTTGAAAATTCTTTTTATTTTAATTTAGCTTAAAATTACTTCCAAAGTAATTTTAAATTGCTATACTTACTAAAATGTATATATCTGGCACAACCGTAAATGAGCTAATTACTTCCAAAGTAATTTTAAATTACTATACTTACTAAAATGTATATATCTAGAACAATTGTAAACTAGCTAATCTAGAGAAAGGAAACCTAAGTGGATTAAGAATAAAAACACTTGGGCTCCAGTTTCATTTCTATAACAGTGAGCAGATCAACAGTGGCAAGTCTATCTGTCAGAGTCTTAGTTTTTCAACTAAAGATCAAATTAACGATGTACCTGAAGTATTAAGAAAATTTTACAAGGCACCATACAAATGTGGTTAATTTGATTATTTAAAAAGGGGATTTTATAGTCAAAACTCATTAAATTATGTTATACTACATCAAGAGTTCTAATTAATTCTCTAGATTCTATGAGCATGTAAGTGGCTACATGGGTTATGCCATAATTTACATTTTTTGGCAAAACTACCTGCCATCAATTCTAATTGTTCATGGATTCCAATATTTGAAATTTCACCTATTCACTGAAATTTATTTGTAATCCCAAATCAGTGCTTTGTGGCCATTCTAAGCATGTACAGAGTCGTGAAAAATTTGAGTTGTCCAATGGGCATGTTCCCAGATGAAGTCAAACAAGGTACACTTTGCCTTCTTGTTTCAGCTGTCATATTGTAAGCAAGTGTCCTTTTTGCATTCTATTTAATGCCATATTTTTCAAATTTTTGTACCTTTTATCAGTGATTTTGCTGTTTAAAATGCCCCTCACATGTAGTGCTGAAGTGTTGTCTATTCCCAAGTACAAGTAGGCTCTGATATGCCTTATGGAGAAATACGTGTGTCAGAATAAGCTTCCTTCAGGCACAAGCTATTGTGCTATTGGCCATGAGTTCAATGTTAATTAATCAGCAACATATACTAAATAAAGTATCTATTAAAAGAAAGACACATGAAACAACATTATGTAATGATTCACATGTTGTGACCAGAGGCTCACGGTGGACCTAATACTGTATTTCCCCTACCAGCAATGGTTCCATAATCGCTAATTCAGTGTTCACTGATACTTTATAGAATTTAACTACTGCAAATAACACTGTTGTACTTTAAAAGGTAAAAGGAAAGAAATTCTTCTGAAAGTACAGGGTTAAACAATCCAGGAAGTTCTAGTTAATTATCACCAAGATAAGTGGCTTCAAAAGTCCCCCTTTTTGTAGCAAATTCTGTAAGATCCTCTTTACTATCTTGAAATGAACTCACATGGTAAAATCTACCCCCACACGGAATTTCAAAATAATAAATATTATGTCCTATCTGTAAGAAAAAGTAAGAAGGCAACAATTTATGTTAAATAATGTATTTCATTATGAATATATCTCAGACTTAACTACATTAGAAAACAAATCCCCATATATTACCATAACTCTCCTGGTAAGAATCATCCATACTATTTTATTCTTTTTCAGTTTTAAGAAAACTGTAATTGTGGTGTACAGTGCAGGCCAAAGTAACATCTAACATGCAAACTTCCACATCTAAACTTTGTCACATGCACACAAAAGAATCGGTGGTCAATGAGCAGATACAGGTAAAATGTACCTTTAATTGAGTAAGGCACAGGGTCATATAAGAAATTCAACAATTCTTACAATAAATAATGGAATTGCTTTCTCTTTCATCAAAATACTGTATTAGTGACACTTTTCTCCAGGCATTCCCTTGAGTCCTCTTAGGGTTACAGCCCACTGATTCCCTGCCAAGGAACCTCATCAACACTAGTCTGCATGAAAGTTTCCATGGCTCAGATAAACGCTTTTGCTTTTTTTCACATTATACTTGCAGCTCTGCTTCATCACAATGACACTCTATCTGACCAGTCAATTTGCAATGAAGTTTATTTTAACAATATTTGCAAGACTGCAGGGCTGCAGCCCTGCAATCCCCCATCTGCCATGTAACACCCACAGCCGCCACTGCTACCAAGCAACACTCCTCCTTTCATAAAACGAGAAACAGAGATACGGAAGGGCTCTGTGACAGCAAAGCCTGGTGTGGTTGTTTTTCTTTAAAACATTTAGGGGCTCTGCTAAAAGAAAAAAGAAAAGGAAAGGTAAAGTATAGTATCATTTTATAATCATATTTAGGATAATCATAACTGAAAGGGAAAAAAAAAACCGCTCTTCCATGGGCTGAGCTGCTTCTATTTGAAGGAGCAAGAAAGACCTGCGTTTCTGGACGTTTCTGGTTCTCTTTCACACCAACTCACAGGGAATTTGGGGACTTGGGGTTTGTAACTCCCTTCTTACGCTCTCTCAAATGTTAACTGTCACATGCTTTTCATAAAAACAAGGGTGAGAGTTTAAGTCTGAAGACACTAGTTTCCGAATCCGTGCAATGACAGACAGAGTCTTGCGTGTATTGCTCCACTCACCCTGAAGTCCACCTAATTCATTCTCTGGACTCCGAGCACTCCGTCAGCTAGACAGAGGAGTCTCTCTTCCACCTTCAAGATCTACACAATTTCCCTTGTCAAAGGAAAATGAGAACGTTAACAATTACCAGAGGATGCAAGCTAAAGAAATTCTCTTTAATTAAATTGCCTGAGTGGTTTAATTAAGAAATAATTTAGGGCCCTAATATAACATCTTTTCATGGTAATTCAAGTTTGTTCAAATCGCTAAGGTATTTTAAGTAAATTCTATATTCACTAACCTAATATGTCACTGTTTTTATTTTAAAAAACCATTAATTCACAAGCCATTTTCTGGTACATTGGTATGTATTAATAAAGTTTTATTGTATCAAGTAACTTTGACATTACTCTGTATCATGTTGCTAATAGAAAAAAGCCATTGTTTATTACACATCATTCAAAGAATCATAACAAGTAATATTTTTAAAAATCTATTGTATTTTTAAAGAATTGCTTTATCACATAAATAGTAGCATTCTAAAATGCAGTTATTATAATATCACCTACAAAGTTTTTGCCTGTTCACTTGACATTTTTATAGATGCTAGCTCATACATGTATTTTAAAGCTTCCCATAGATTTTCATAGAGAACTTCACATTGGTGGCATTATGTTAAGTCTGAGCACAAACCCAAGAAGGAAAGAATTCTAGAAAATTCCAGGTGTTTTGTTTTTGATTGTCAAATATGGTCACTCTCAGAACAAAGGTCTTTCTAATTCTTGATCTACTACCCTTACCTAAAGTTCAGAAAGAGAATAAAAATGGATGATTAGGGAGGAGGTAAGTGAAACAGATTTAAGAACAATTATTCAATATAATTCATTTATCTTCAATACTATACTGAAAGGGTACAGGATGAAGGAATTCAATGAACTCTGTTACACAGAAATTATTCCAACTAGAAAACGGGGTAAGTAGAAGGGATAAAAATGAGGAATAGGGTTATTAACAAACAAGCTCAGAGAGGATTAAAAAATATTAAACAGAAGGGTAGTTTTCCAAGTTTTAAAGGTTGTGTAAGCTGTCTGTATTTATTTCTTTAATGTACCTAAATTCATCTGCTAGTTCCTTGTTGGGAAAATGCCTCAAGTTTGTGGAGTCCAAATTAAATCTCCCCACCATGACCATAATTTCTTACAAATCACCCTAGAGATGTAGAATATTCCACATCTGCACTAAATGAGAAACAAATCACCATCATTTGATGTCACATTAAAAGCAAGGTAGTTACTACTAAGCTATAGCATTTTGGTTACATGAGTTATTCAATTACTATGGAGACAGTTTAAATTTTCCCCATTTTGTTTTCTTTCTTTGCTGTATTCTTTGCTTTTTCTCCATATTCAGGAACAAAAATCAATTTCATACAACTACAATTTGTGGCATATCTAAAACAGCTGTGGCTGAATGATGTAGTACTTGAAATCCCCCAAATCATGTGAGTTGGAAGACTGAATTTCTTGGGAACCAATAGCAAAAAAAAGAAAGAAAGAAAAAAAAAACCAACTTGGCATGAAAGCCAAACACATTCCCTAATGAGGCTTTTGATGAAGTCATAAATTCCTCTTTATCTTTTCTAAGTGAAGTCTCCAAATAATACATTTGTCACAAAGATAGAGAGAGGTCAAATTTCAACAATTTTTTAAAAGTAGTAAATTGCATTAATAATTTAATCTATTCTTATATGTAATTTGAAGTTGTCTAACAAAATTTAGTGAGGGAGCATCTGATTATTTTGTACAATTGCTCTGGCTGAATTACATAGCAAATAGCCAAATATAAATATTTCATTTAGATTTTGGCCTTTTCAAGATTCAATACTGCATGAATTCATTTTTTCTTAAGAGCTGCTGCTAAAGCAAATAGCTGCAAAAATATACCAGTTAAAATATTTGGTTTAAACAGATCAGTGATAAGTTTCATGAGGTGAATTGATATTATATACAGCTGTAAATGCCATTAGTATTAGTTCAGGCAAACTTGGCTATGATCAAGCAACTTCTGGGAATATCGTAACATAATGCATGCAGTATTCACAGACTGAAAAATGCAGCAAAATCATATGGCAGGGAAAAAAATCATATGGCAAGAAAAGCCTGTTATTTTCTAACACCATAAGCTTACCATGGTTAATAAGAATGCAACACTTCATTAACCTCAGACTACTGTGAGCTCCAGGGTTTGAAGTAACCAGTATTAAAGGAAAAAAATATTTTCTACGCTGCTCAAAGTACTCCAGTGTTACACTGAAATTATCTCTGTATGACGATAAACCGTATAGTGATTTGTTGGGCGGGAAGGGTGAATACCACATAAATCCCATGGCTATAAACTTGTCCCTCAATAATGAAAGATTACAAGGCAATTAGCAAATTCACTGAACTTTTGTCATTCCAATTTAATTGTTTATATAAGAAGTTCTTGGGCCATTAAATTTCTTTAGCACACAAATTCGTAGGTATCAAGTGTGCCTATGATAAGAAAAGTCAATCTTTAGGAAACGTAAAATGTACGTGCAATTTTGACAAACATAAGTGAAAAATTAATATTGTTAATAGTATGTACAAGTGGAAGAAGTACGAGGCATGGGTATTGCCTTCTGAAAGCTTCTGAAATTTTTATGATGAAAATATATTTATATAATGGTTAAATAACACAAGTTAGTAGACAACCTACTTTGGGTTGCTTTGTATTGATTTTAGCAATGCTTAAAACATTTAGTATATTATTCCTGGCACATGGTAGGAACTGTATAGGTGAAAGCTAGAATAGGAGCACGACATTTATCTGACAGAAAATAAGTACAAGAAACTTTTAAAGAATGTTGAGATCAAACATGGGTTGTCTTGTCAGGAAAGACTTCCTAGAAGATAAAATACTTGAGTAGAAGGGCATTCTGGGGTAGAATGAGAAAGAAGAGAAAAAACATAGTAACGAGTGTGCTAATAAGAAGCTGAAGAAGTGGACGTGATGCAGAGTTAACAAAACATGCTACGACTTCAGAAAGCCCCAAAGGCCAGGCTTAAAAATCCAGATGTTATCAACAGGCTGGGGGGATCTCTAGGGGTTATTGGCAAACATCACTTTTAAGGAAGATTAACCTGCCTTTGGTGAGCCAGATGGAGAAGAAAAAACAAACATGTTAAATGTTATCACAGCAATCTAGGAAAAATTGATGACACACTAGAGTTAGGTGGTAAGTAGTGGTAATAAAAACTGAAATTGGAGACGTTTCAAAGGAAGAATTAACAAAGCTTGGAGACTTAACTCCACATCAAGAACAGAAGAGTGGGTAGAGTTAAGAATAATTCTAAAGTTTCCAGGGAGAGCATGATACAGAGAAAGCACTGTGACAAGAGAAAAAGGTGGAGGTAAAAGAGATTTTGCAGACTTAGAATTGACGGTTCTTGGCAACTGAGTGGACACAAAAGATGAGGAAGGAGGAAAACTGAAATGACTCCAAGATTATTGTCCTCGGTTCCTGACTGTTGGTTGATTCCAGTAATTAAAACTGGGAACACAGAAGAAAATTAGGCTTTGGAGAGAAGATGAGGCATGACAGGACACCCATTTAGAGATATCCAGGAAGAAGAGGGAAACTTAATGACTTAATATTATAAAACTCTATGACACAAATGCTAAGATATGTCCATATCCTTACCACTTTTAAAATTAAAATGCCTAAAATTCAACACATCTTAATGAAATTCACTGTCTTCTCTTATACCTTGCTTTTCTGTTTGTATTCCTTATTTTCAAGGATGGCAACAACTTACAGAAACCTGAGTGTGATTCTTAACTCCTCCTTTTTAACCACTGGATTCCTTCTGCCTTCTAACTAACCCTTCAATCTTTCTACTTTTCTCCATTCCTTTTATCACTGTCTTGCTTCAGGCCATCATAATCTCTTATCTGAACTACTAAAATAGGCTTTCGCCCACTTTCTCATTCTTGCTTCGGTCCAATCAGTCAACAAGTTTGGCAAAACAATCTTCCTAGATGTCAAGCCAGTTCACATGTCTTCCTGCTGTTAAACTCTTTACTGACTATCCCTTTACAGGGGAGAGAGGCAATGAACATAAAATGTATCTGGTTCTATAAATGTATAAATGTCCAATAAATAGCGGTGGCCATAGTTGAAATCTGTTTTGGTATGAAGGGCCTTTTATAATTGAATTCCTGTTACACATCCGGTTTCATCTTCTCTCTCTGAATATTATGTTCCAGTAGTGCCAAACTGAGTAACCCCAGCAAATAGTATACTTTTTCACACTTCGTTAAATTTATACATGCTATTTCCTCTGTCTGAAATATCCTGTATAACTTAATCAATAGATTCCATGTAACCTTAATCAAAATTTGAGCAACTTATTTTTTGGATATCTACAAACTGATTCTAAAGTTTATATGGGCTGGGAGCAGTGGCTCATATTTGTAATTCCAGTACTTTGGGAGGCTGAGGAAACAGGATTGCTTGAGCCCAGGAGTTCAAGGCTAGCCTAGGCAACACAGTGAAACTCTGTCTCTACAAAAAGTTTAAACAATCAGCCAGATTATGGTGGTATGGGCTTGTAGTCCTAACTACTGGGAAGACTGAGGCAGGAGGATCACTTGAACCCAGGAAGTCAAGGCTGCAATGAGCTATGATCATGCCGCAGCACTCTAGCCTGGGCAAGAGAGTGAGTCCCTGTCATAAATGAACAAAGGAAGAAAAAGTTTATATGTAGGGACAAAAAAAAGACCCAGAGTAACTAACATAACATTGAAGGAAAAGAACAAGTTGTAGCACTGACACTACCTGATTTCAAGAGTTACAATAAAGCTGCAGCAGTCAAGACAGTGTGACATCGGTGAAAGAAGAGACAAATATTCTGGTCAATGGACCAGAATAGAGAGTCTAAAAATAGACCCACATAAATATACTCAACTGATCTTTGACAAAGGAGTAAATGCAGTATGATGGAAGAAGACAGTCTTTCCAACAAATGGTGCTGGAACAAGTGGACATACACATGCAAAAAAATGAATCTAGACACAGATCATATACCCATCACAAGAATTAACTGAAAATGGATCACAGACCTAAATGTAAAATGCAAAACTATAAAACTCCTAGAAGATAACACAGGAGAAAATCTAGATGACCTTGGGTACGGTGAAGACTTTTTAGATACAACACAAAAGCACAAGCCATGAAAGAAATAATTGATAAGCTGGACTTTATTAAAATTAAAAACTTTTGCTCTGTGAAAGATACTATCACAAAAATGAAAAGACAAGCCATAGCTGAGAGAAAACATTTGCAGAAGACATATCTGTGTATTTAAAATACACAAAAAAAAACTCTTAAAAGTCAACAATAAGAAAACAATCAACCTGATTTTTTATATGCATAAAAGACCTGAACAGACTCCACACCAAAGAAGATATACAGGTGGCAAATAAGCAGATGAGAAGATGCTCCACATGATACGTCATTAGAGAGCTGCAAATTAAAACAACATGATACTACCACACATATTAGAATAGCCCAAATCCAAAATACTAACAATACCAAATGCTGCTGAGGATGTGGAGCAACAGGAACTCTCACCCACTGAACAGCCGTTTTGGAAAACAGTTTGGCAGTTTCTTATAAAACTAAATACACTCTTACCATATAATCCATCAGTCACAGTCCTTGGTATTTACTCAAATAAATTGAAAATTTACGTGCACAAAAAAACCTACACACAGATTATTATAGGAGCTTTATTCCTAACTGCCAGACTTGAAAGCAACCAAGATACCCTTCAGTGGGTGAACAGATAAACAGTGGTACATTTAAACAATAAAATATTATTCAGAGCTTAAAAGAAATGATCAAGCCATGAAAGACATGAAGGAAACTTAGATGCACTTTAAATGAAAGAAGCCAATCTGAAAAGGCATATATGATTCCAACTATACGACATTCTGAAAAAGGCAAAAAAAAAAAAAAAAAGAAACAAATAGGGAGACAGTAGAAAGATAAGAGGTTGCCAAGAAGGAGGAAGGGATTAAAGGCAGAGCTCAGAGGATTTTTAGGGAAGTGAAACTACTGTACATGATACTATAATTGTGGACACATGTCATTATACACTTGTAAAAACCCATGAAATTTACAACACCAAGAGTGAACCCCAATGAAAACTATGGACGCCGGGTGATAATGATGTGTCAATGTAGTTTCATTGATTATAACAAATGTACCACTATAATGCAGGATGTTGAAAGTAGAAGAGGTTGGGGAAGGGGGAAAGGGGTATAGGAATTCTCTTACTTTCTGCTCAATTTTGCTGTGAACCTAAAGCTGCTCTTTAAAAAAAAAAAAAAAAAGGAATGTCTCTTTTTTAACCCAGCCTCTTCCCAAATTAGTGTTTTATCCTCCTAGGATGGATATTGATCTCTTTTCACTAAAATAAATATATTGGAACAATTCTTTTTGGTCTTAATTACTGAAATAAAAATTTTTTAATTTATAAAACCTGAAACTGATTGTTCACGAGGCTAAGTCCGCACACGGCCTTCTGTATGTTCCTATGTAGATCTCTTTCCAGTACGGTGTGGGTTTGGAATGATATACCCAAGCAGCCAGTGGTCACACACAGGCTTGTGAGCCCAGGGTCTGACAAACAGATCAGATTTATCCCCATACTTGTTTGTGTTTTTTTTATTTTCTTTTGGTTTATTTGCCAACTGTTCAAAACATTGTACGACATGATTTAAAACTTTCTGAGTCATTTTTATTTTTTGGTATTTCTTAATCTATAAAAATAACTGAAATTTCAAATAACGGATATGCTCATATATATGCTTATATCTATAAAAACAAAATAATTAAAAATAATTTTCATGATGGAAAAAAACCCCAATATATACTTTCATTTCTCCAGAAAACCTCCTCTTAACTATTCAAGCTATTTACCCTCTCTCTCTTCCAAGATGTGGCTACTATGATACTTCTATTATTGTACATATCACATAGTGTTTGCTTATCTTTCTCATCCAAGTTTCTCAAGTTAGCTCTTTGAGGATAAATATGATCCTGCTTATCTTAAAACTCTATCAGTCATGTAATTTTTTTCTTGAATGAATACTTTTAAAATGATAGATCAGTGGATTGCAAGAAGCCATAAATGAGATTTAATGGATGCTAACTATTAAAAAGGGGGGAATGTTCCTTAATTTTTGTCATTTTAGTCAACAAAAAATGTCAATATGTGCACTATAGCTAGTTTTGTGGTAGACTTTATCCACTACCATTTAATGTACATTTTGCTTTATATAAAATTAGATGAGGAATTAAAAATATAAACATAATGAAATCTTTTTTTATTCTGTAAACAGTTGTTCTCTTTTAAAATAAATATTCAACCTGGGAAATATAATTGAAGTCTTTCTCTAGTTTAATAATACACATACAACTGTATTCTAAGGAAAAAAAGGGAAGATTATCTAGCATGCTTTTATACTTAACAGTTTGTTCTATTTGTTTGGCCTAAAGCATATATTTTTTTAAAACTTTCGGACACTTTCTATATGGAGTACTTCCAACTGCAAAGGCCTACGAGGAAAAGCTGTCCCAAGAATGTGTCCCCTTTAAGTCTGCACCTCATACCACAATGCAAAAGATAAGGTGGTCGGTCCCCAATGAATCAATCTCTGTAACCGGCAAAAGTTATTGCAAATCTAAATGGAAAACTTAAGGTAGTGAAAATAATCTGGTGAGGCTGAGAAAATGCTTCACAGTCTCCTTCTTCGGTTTCAGCAAAGGTAGCACCTGAGAGAAAGTGTAGTCAGAGTACATTTTTGAGGCTCGACAAACATGTCAGCTAAGGCATTCAACTACATTTACAACGAAGCAGCATCAGCAACATTCTTTACTGTGAATAAACAATGAGCTCATTCAAAACAGGCACAAAAAGATCCTGGAGAACTGAAGCCATTATGTCTCAAGAAGTGAATTTTTAAAAAGGAAGGTTTATAGTGAGCTAGAAAAAGATAATGTCACAGAAGACTGAAACTCTACTGATGGCTTTCTATAACTGATACAGTGTACAACCAAGAAATGTACTATAAAACATTTGTTCCAAAAAACTGAATAGTTCCTACCAATATAATTTATTCATATATACTACAGAAGTAAAAAGCCATTAGAAATAATAAAAAGAGATGGCAAGTTGACTTTAATCTTGGGGCTGGAACCACCATAACCCCCATGGAGGTAAATGTGAAGTAACTCTCAGCTGCTGCCAACTATGGTGTGTGTTACCCAGCACCTGGAGGGCTCTAACTGGTCCCTCTCTGCTCTCCTGAATTACCCCACTGCTGAAGTCAACAAATCCAGGAGAGAACCCAGCACCACAACCAAAACACAGAAAGCTTTTCAGTTGCAAATATCATAATGTATTTGGCTTAGCTGTCTCAGGTGGCTGCAGATCACCGTTTCTCTGAGAAGGAAAAAAGAAAGAAGACTTTATCAACCAAGGTGATTATAAATATTAGCGAATAATTTTGGAATGTAGGGTCAAGAAGACCGGAATGTTTACTTTTTATTTAAGGATCTATGGGCTTCCACTGCAGTCCAATTTAATCAAAGACAGTGGATTATTCAGAAACAAGCAATTGGAAAAGAAGGAAGTGAGAAATCAGTAGCAAATAAATAGCAGCTCATGTCCCCATAATCTAAAATCCATGACAGAGAATCCTCTGGACTCAGTCCAACTATTAGTTATGCAGGCCTCTATCTTTTCTCTCTATAAAAAAAAATCTTCTTTAAAAAAAATGTGCATATTAAGAAAGAATTTAAACAACAGAAGAGAAAAAGAAATGCTTCATATGGTATCCCATAATCCAGTGTTATCAAATAGAGTCTAAAAGATTATAGGCAATGCAAAAGGCCATCAGGTCACCTGCTTTTAGGAAAAACAATATCTGAAACATTTAATAGAAATAATATCTAATCTTAACGATAATTAACACTGAATTCCACAGCCTCTTTTAGTAGCCTGTCACAGTGTTTAAGACCTCCCCCTTTAATTCATAAATTATAGTTAACTATTCTCTGTTGCTCCAATTTAAGCAAATTTTCTCTATTTGATTTCTGAGGAGATAAAGTGTAGTTTACATCAATATGATATTTCATAAGCTTGAAGGAGTTAGAAGGGGTTAATCATCTTACCTAATTTTATGAAGACAAAATAAAGTCCCAAGCCTTTTCAACTTTACTCTTAGGACCTATTTTCTATTATTTTCATCACTTTTGTTATTCTTTACTGAAACTGCTCAAATTTTGCTACATCCTTTTAAGCCAAATCTATTCCACTAACAAAAAATGGATCCAACTATATCAAAATCAAACAATGAGAAAGATTGTTAATAACACCAACTTATTTATTGTATAGTCCTCTACTTTTCAAGCCATTTTCACGTTTATTTTCCTCTTTTAGGAACCTTTCAAGTTAAAAACAGAAAATTGAGATAATATTCCTGATTTTGTAAATGATACCACAGGGGCAAAATGCTCACATTTTTTTCTTTTAAACTTCAATTACAGAAAAAAAGAGTACAAGTGCCCATAAAGAGCAACAGTTAAGGTGGAAAAGGAAGAAGCAGGGAGAATTCACTTCAGGTGGCCTCACTCTTTCCAGTAAATAGGAGGTGAGAATGATGGATAAAGTGTGGCTTTCAGGACTTGAGGAGAGAGGAAACAGTTTAGAACAGCCACTGGGGGACCCTGCCGGAAATTAACCACAAACAACTAAAAAGCAGTAACTGCCTCATTTCCCGCCTCACCTAGCCTAAGGCTTCTTTTGATTTTTCTCCTTTTCAGTCAAATTTTGAAACAAAGTCTTCAATGTATTATTCATCCTCTGAGATAAGTGGAATTTTAATCTTGGTCAAACTAAAGAGTGACCCACTAAATCTTACTTCTGAATTACTTTAAAAAATCTCAGAAAATTAGTGAACAAGAGGCTTAAGTATTTAAGAACAGAACTGGGGAGAATTATTAAGATGTAAAATAAAATCAGGAGTAGAAAACAAATGGCTTGCAGCAGCCAGTGTAAGGTTAAGTCCAGGTTTAGAAGTGATGTTTTAACAGTTTATTATTAGAGAAATCAGATGTTAGAATTCCCTAAACCTCATTTATAAATTTTTCATTCATTTGCATTCTATGTTATATATTACTGTCCAAAATATTGTAACTTTACGGAAAGCACAAGCAAAGGTATTTAGGGGAATGTGCCTGTTTTTTCTTAGCACAGTTATTCCAGGCAGAAATAAGTCTTACCACTCTGTCCGTATTATCCTAATAAGGCACCACTAATTATCTCATAGCATACGCATAGTGCAAGTAAAAGAAAACTCAAGGGGAATTTAAGTCTCTCTAGAATGTAATTTGAAATCTCATTCCCTTAGGTGATGGAAATATCACAGAAGAATACGATAATGTAGTTTTAAAGAAGGCAAAGAAGACCTAATTTAGCAGTCTGGTTTTTTTATACACATTACTGTTACTGCACAGTAGCAAAATTTCCATGCCTCTTACCTATGTAGCAAAAACATTTTTAAAATAAGGTTCTAAGTTAATGAAATTGTGTAGCAAATGGAATACTTAAAATCTGTCTTAAGGGAACATTTCTCAGCAAAAAAAAAAAAAAATACTTTTAGATCTACCAGAAAGATAATAATTCCAAAATGAGAGTCAGCTAAACTTGTTTATTTCGATATGTGCATTATTTCAACATAGAATTTATTTCAACATGTGAATGATGATAAAAGCACTGCATTTTGGCAGCTTGATATCTTTCTTCTTGTCTTGAGCATAAAAAATAACATTACACAACGTATTGACTCAATTCAATATCAGCAAAAAGTTTTACATTAGATCAAGACATCATGAGGTTCAAATTACTATCTACCTGTGAAGCACAGGTATGTTGAGCAGAAAGATATTTCAATACTGCATGATAAAGAAAACTGACACACTGCCAACAGTCTAAACATAAATAATCACAGTGTATGGTTTATTTTTTCAAGGCATCACAAATGAAGCATAGCTTTACCAAAATTTGATATTTTCATTTGATGAGACTAAAAATGGTATAGACACTTTAACACAAAAACAAAATTAAAAAAATTCATTCTTAAATTCATTTGATATAAGCTCTCTCTCTAAAGAGACATGCCCTCTGACTCTTCTAATAAGACATGTCAGTTTCAAAAAGTAGTAGCCCAAATAGGAATTTCAGGTTATTGACCCAAAATTTCAGTAAGCAACCCATTTCCTGGCACATGGTGCATGTGTATCATGGATTCCCCTAAATGTTTCTTCTTTTCCCCACTCTTAACTCCACATCTTCTGAAAAGTCAATATTTATGGTATAATCTTAAAGTTAAATGCTGAAGTATAGGTGTATTTCATGTACAACTAGACTGGGAACTCCCTGGGGGCCGTAAGAGTATCTGTGACTTCCTGCCTTCCCTGGCATCACCTTCCAGCTGGGGCCAGACTGACATTAGGACCCTCTCCCCACCAGTGAGTGAGCCTAGAAATAGTCTTCTGTTCCCAAGTAGGTACAACATGAATTGCCATGTATTTTGCTCTCTAATTATATAAAGGTCCTACGTAAAGAGTTATAAATTCTATTTGCACCACCCAGTGTGAGTGGTCAGCCTCTCAAACTGGCCCTTCAGCACAGGTCCTGGAAGTCTTACTGAAAACAGTTTAAAGAAACAATAAATTTTTAAATTATTATAACAACTAAAATAAGATATAATAACAATATGTAGTTAACATTTTTGATGTGCCATAAGTCACTTGAGAGTGATATAGTACTCCTTAAGGACAGGTCAATAAATATTCAATTGTCCCTATTTCAGTAAAGTAAGTGTCAGTTACAAGAAACTACAAATAAAAGAATACAGAATGAACCACAGCTTTTGCACAGGAACATCAACAAGTATACATTCATATTTTAGAGTGGATAAATGCATATAATATTTAGGGAGGCTATAAAAAAGCAGCACAAACATTCATAAGAAATGAAAACACATTCTTCTTCTCAAATTTGCCAAATAATCCTACACTTACATTGTCAAAATGAAATATAACAATAAATGCAATAAAACTGAGCTCTCTGGAAGACTTTAAATTCTGCCAATGCAAGTTTCCAGAAACATGATTAAAATCTTTTTTTTTTTCCTCTGGAGATTAAGAGCGGAAGGGTTTCTCCTCCTATTTTTCTGCATGACAGAGTCTTTGCAGATTATAAACAGACACAGGGGATCATTCTAAATATCTTGGAGAAGAAATCAGCATTTTGAGACTCATCTACTAATGTATGTCATGACCTCATGTGCAGCTGGCCTATTCTCCATGCTCATTACTACCGAGATGACCTTAGTCATGCATTTCCCTCCTGTTTCCATTCCCAAATGTTCACATTCTTCCTTCAATCCCAGCATTTCCCAAACTGTACTCTGCAAAACATTAGAGACCCAGGAGACATTAAATGGATATTTCTGTCAAATAAGTTTGGAAAATGTTTCATGGGATATCTCCTCTCAGAAATTACAAAATATTGTTTGGGGCAGAAGAAGAAGGTCAGCCCTGAAAGACTAAAGAGGTCGATTTTATTCAGCAGGCAAGGTGAGAAGTGTAGAGGATTCTACGCAGGGGAGAGACAGGATAATCTCTCTGGCAGAGAATGCATACAATGCTGGGAAGACGGTATTGTGGGAAAAAGTGAATGGAAGATAATCATGCAAGACAAGCCAGGGTTGAGGCAGTAACCGTAGAAAGAGAGAGGAGAGAGCAGAATGAAAAGTGAAAACTGGATGTGGCAAGAGGGAAAAATGGAGATAAAGATGGCCTAAGTTCTCCACAGTCACTGTTTTCTCAATAAAATAGAAGGCGAGATAACCTGAGTTGAGGGAGAAGATGAAAATTTTAATAGCTGTGAGGAAAATAACTAAGGTCAAGTTTTGGGTCAACTCCTTTGGGCAACAGGAAAGGAAGCTGACTGCTTTTAACATAACTGTTTAACATCATTCGTGGAGCCATTCCTGACCTGGCCCTGTTATCTTCTGTGTCTCCAAATCTCTCATAATGCTTTTTTTGGTACCTCCCTATGATACTTTAAAATCTGTGTCATAGTATTATTTGTATACTTTCTTGCTTTCTTCTTCTAGATTTTAACTACTTGACTAGGGAAGAGAGAAAGTATTAGGTCTTATGTGTCACCTTTCATAAAACATACTGTATAGCAAGCATTTAAAACATTCATGTGAAATTTAAGGTATAATTACATGTCATCAAATATATGTAACTTTGCTTCAAAACCCAACTTTCCCCACCGCACCCCAACCCAGCGTATTTCAAGATTTTCTCTTTGTCTTGGGTTTTTAGCAGATTGAATATGATGTGCTTAGGTGCGTGCGGGTTGTTGGTCGTTGGTTTTTGCCTGCTTGTTTGTTTGCTTGTTTTGATATTTCTGTTACCTGGTATTCTCTGAGCTTCCTGGGTCTGCGGTTTTGTCTGTCATTAACTTTGGAAGGTTCTTGGCCACTATCGCTTCAAATATTTTTCTGTTCCTTTCTCTCCTCCTTCTTCTGGTATTCCAGTTACAAGTATGCTTATACCTTCAAAAATGCTCTACTCTTTTTTTCTTCATTCTTTCTTTTGTATTTCAATTTGGGAAACTTCTATTGACCTATCTTCAAATGCACTCATTCTTTCCTCAGCCATGCCAAGTTTACTGATGCATTGAAGGCATTCTTCATTTCTTTTACGGTGTTTTTGTTTTTCTAGCATTTCCTTTTGATTCTTTCTTAGTTTCCATCTCCATTCTTACATAACCTATCTGCACTTGCATGTTGTCTATTTTTTCAATTAGATCCCTTAACACATTAATCACTGTTATTCTAAATTGCCTGTCTTATGATAACTCCAACGTCCTTGTAAACTCTGAGTCTGGTTCTGATGATGGCTCTGTCTTTTCAGATTGTGCTTTTTCCTGCCTTTTAGCATGGCTTATAATTTTTTGTTGAAAGTGGACATGTTGTAATGGAAATTAGGAATGAGGTAAGCAGGCCTTTAGTATGCAGATTTATGTTCAGCTGGCTACGTGCTGGGCTATGTTTAATGTCTGCAGTAGCTACAGGTGTAGCATTAAGCGTCAAATTCCTCCAATGTCCATGTTTGTATCTCCCCTTTTGACTTTGGGCTTAAGTACTCCTCCTCAGAGGTAGTCTGTGTCTTACAGTTCTTTCAGTTATAATCTGCTGTTATTTTACTGGTGACGTGTCCATGTGGTGGTAACGTGCAGACAAGGAGCAGCATTCTATAATCTCTAATTAAATCTCTGTCTTTCAGTGAGCCTGTTTCCCTAGTCTGTGACCTTTATGAGTGTTTCTTCATGAATAGGTTTTCCCCTACTTCCTTCAGTAAGGCCAGAAGGCTACAGGGGCCTAGAGAAGAATGTTCTACTCTGAAGGCTCTTGGACAAGGCTCTGATAAAGTCTTTCACCGTGGAGAGTAGACTTTTTATGGAAAAGGCTCCTAGTATATTTTAGAATGATAACTTGTCCACTCCAGCTGCCAAAGCCTTGCGATCATTCTCAGATCATCACCGTGAGAACTTGGTGGGCTTCTCATAGCAAAAGCCCATGAACACTGGGTGGCAGGAGTTTCTAACTGACACCCTAGTGTATATTCAGCAATTTCTCAAAATTACTGTTTAAGTGCTCCTGCCAGTTTATGGCTCCAGTAGCATCTTAACCAGGTAATCAGATCTTGACCCACACTCTTTGGATGCACTATCTCTAGATTTCAGAGAGGCGGTTTACCCCCAACCTCAGTTTTCTGATGGATCTAAGAAAATTCATTGATTTTATCCAGCTCTTTGTTGTTACAAGGACAAGAGTAACAACTTCTAAGATCTTAAAATGTCAGAGCTGCAACTGGAAGTCCCAACATCCACTTTTTATATTAATCCAGTGTTAAAACACATAAACATAGATATCATTCTTTCAGATCCCTATTCATAACAAAGGCTAAGAGTAGAAAATGTACGAATAGAGCACATGCAAAGTTGCTAATGACTGATAGCAACTTAAGTATATTACAATGGTGCAAACCCAGTATTTTGAGTAAGAAGATTTAGCCTTGAAACCTTTCAAATGTAATGCATTGATCATTTAACTCCTCTATTATTAATTTCTTCAAATAGATACATAATCACTTTTTGGTCATAACATATGGGGTGTTAATAGTTATTATCATAGTCCTAGATAGCATTTTCATTTTAAAATAAGAGACTGAAAGTGACAATGCTTTTATATTTATGAATGCAATCACTAATTTTAAAAATTTCAGAAAGCCAGGAGAATCAATAGTCTTCTTTGTATAGGTAGTTATCTGTTTAGTTTCTTTGTTTCACTGCTTGTCTATTCCTTCTTTCCCAAAATAAAAGCTCATTTTCTTGAAGTGAATATTTTTATATATATATAATATATATAAAATTTCTAGTAATGGAAATTTTCAAATATATACAAAAAATATGTTTGAAAAATAGGAAAAAATAATGGACTACTATGTACCCATAATCCAGCCTCAATAATTATCAACATTTTTGCCAGTGTTGTCTCATTTCTCCCTCCCACTTTTTCCCCCATAATACTTTAAAGCAAACCCCAGACAATGTGCAAATAATTCAGTATGCATCTCTGCTGGATAGAAAAGTCCATCTATTGGGTAGGTGACTTTACTCTAACTTCCTCTGGGGGAGAAGTAAGCTTATTATCCTGTGCATGAATGACAGCAGTATGTTTTTGTCACTTGTGTTGCCATTTGGAAACCTAAGCATGAATAGAGGAGTGTGTGTGAAAGGTGAAAAATCGAACGATCGAATGGGTGGACTGGATTTGGATAGAGTGTACCAATTCTCTTATCTACCCTTTTACTCTCAATCTAAATAGCTGGAGAGGTAAATAAGCTAAAGACATTTCTTTTGCAGTAAGAATTCTGGGTAGGAATTCTGCAAATAGAAGCAACTCATATAAGATGATGAAAGCAAAAGTGAAGCAGAGGCCATTTTCCTACACCCTTTTGGCGGCTTTAACTGCAAACAAAGACAAGGAAATGCAAGGTTTTCCACAGTAGCACTTAACATGGCACTCTCCAATTTTCTGGGTGTCAAGAGCCAATTGTGACCATAGCAGCAGCAGTTTAATTCTGGCTTCCTGATTACTGGATTGCAGCTAGAGAGGTATATTCTCAACACATAGTTCCAGCAACCATCTTAGCCGTAAGTGGCTCTTGGGTGGATCAGTTCTGTGCTCTGAAGTCGTTCCAGTAGAACAGCCTAAAACCCATATTTTAGATCTTCCAACAATTTTATAAGTACCTAATTCCCTTGTATTAAATGTCTTCCTATTTAAAATATATGTAGTTTCTGTTTCCTGGACTGAATCCCAACTTACACACTATTTGATATGTCTGTGTAAGTCTGTGGAACTGATACTAAACGATAACTCCCTTTATTTTATGTGATAAACGAATTTTTCTATTTTACTTGTCACATTTAAAGTTCTCTTAAATTTATATTTATTCTTTTAAATTTAAATTTCCATACTATTCTATGTCTTTTCATTAAATAAAATGCTGACTGCAATGCTTTAAATCTATTTCATGACCACCATTAGGTTGCAAGTCTCAGTTTAAAAGACACTTGCTTACACCATGGTCTTATTAAGAGAGTTACCATGTTGCAGAATATCACAACTGTGTTTACTTAATTTTCTTTTATTCCATTCTAGTCTTCATGATAGACTATCTGGAGTTGGTCCAGCTGTTACTTTATTGACCTCTACCTAAGTGGAGGACAGCACTCAGGCAAGTCTCCACATACTAAGAAATATTTTTAAGAAATAAACAAAAATGGAGAACAGAGAATGAGAAGGGAAAATGTATGACTGACATTAAGATTTGGGGGAAAACTACTCTTGATCTAAAAGAATGCAGGTTTTTTCATAAAACCATTTTCTGAAAGCTTTCATTGACCAGACTTGATTTTGTTATTAAAACATACCTCCAGAAACCATATGCAGTGTTTGATTTTTTTTCCTCCATCTACTCATTAGTCAAACAGAAATAAATCTAAAAGGGACCAAAGGAACTTTTAAAAACTAAACATTCTTAAATCTTGTTATATGAATAGTGAACTATATTCAGATTTTGGTTCTTGAATCCAAAACCAATAAAATCACAGCAAAATGTTAAACGAATCCACAGATCTCAGAGGATAACAGATCATAAAACTCCCACAGATTTGGCAAGGTGGCAGTCACTGACAGAAGGAGAAAAGATATATAAATATAAGCTAAAATTTCATATTTTTCTATCCTAAAAAAATGAGCTTTATGTAGAATGTGGAGTTCTTAAATATAAAGTATTTTTTTCTATTTTAACAAATATATAGCATTAATGAGAACTGTATTTATGTATTACATAGTCTCCTTACCATAGAAAAAATGTTTTAATTAATTTGCATAATTAAAACTCAGTAGGCTTAAACTTTGATTTTAATGTTTTAAATAGAAATCTTTGAAAACTGTATTATCTTCTTTCTTGCCTAATGAAATAGAATAAAACACACATAAATTAATTAGTCTTTTGATGCATCAGGTTTCTTATTATCATAATCAATTACCATCCCATGCTGAAACACTATGTTGAGCTCAAGAGTTATTGATATGTGGCAAAATATTAGAGTGAAAACATAGGCATTGGTGTAAACACACCCTGTTTCAGATAACGGTACTCATAACTTTCTAGCCCTGTGATACTGGGCAAATTGATTAATATCCCTGCATTTAAGTTACATCTGCTATAAAAAAGAAATCATAATGCTGCACTCATAAGATTGCTAGAATGATTAAATGAGAGTGTATGCAAGAGAATATAGTAATGCTATTAACACTATAAAATCAATGATCTCACTTCTCAAAATATTATATTCCATAATTCTGAATAATACAACTGTACAAATAACTGGTGAGCAGGTACTACCGTATTTGTAGAATCAAATATCAAAAACTTTTAGAGTTCAAAGCACAAAATACAATGATAAATTTAACTTTAAATATATTTAATATCATTATATTGTTTAGAAGAAATATATTTAGAATAAAAGTTGCATCTTTTAAAATTTTATTGTTTGTTGCTTTTATATAGACATACAGTTAATTTTTATTTTAATCTTGCATGCCAAAAAGCTTGCTAAATAGGGACATAGCTAGCAAAAGACATATACAAACTTCTAATTATAACTTTATAAAATTTTATTGAAACATTTAAGAAAACCTAGATAAATGAAGAGATACTATTTGAATGGATTGAAGAATAAATATCATGAAGATGCCAATTTTCCCCACATTGCTCTATGGATTCAATGTAATCCCAATCTAAAATCACAAAAATGTTTCTGTGGAAATTGATCAGCTGATTCTAAAATTTATATGAAATTTAAAAGGCCAAGACTATACAAGGCAATCTTGAAGAAAAACAAAGTGTGAGATCTTTATCAGATATGAAGAGTTATTATAAATAAATAGCAATTAAGACAGTGTAGTCTTGGTATAGCTACACAAAAACTAAAGACAAATGGGACAGATGAGAAACCCTAAAAACAGACCCATATATATTTGTGAAGAATTGATTTAGGACCAAACTAGCATTTCATGGCAGTAGGAAAAGGACAGACTCTTCAATAAACAATGTTGGGACAACTAGACATCCACATGGGAAATATTAGATTTGGACCCTCCCCTTACACACTACCCAGGGGGAAAAAAAGTCAACTTCAAGGAAGTGTTCTGGGCTCCATGTGAATAAAGCTTTTAGAATATAGGAGAATTATCTTCATGATCTTGTGGCAAAAAAAAAAATTTCTAAAACAACACGCAAAAAGTACTAACCATGAAGGAAACAACCGATAAATCTGACTAAACTAAAAATAATAAACTTTTACTTAACAAAAAAAACATCATAGAGTGAAAAGACATGGAACAGAGTGGGAGGAGATATTGTGACCCACAGAAGCAACAAAGGATTTGTAGTCAAATTCTATGCAGAAACTGTACAAATTGGTAAGATAAAAAAGATAGTCCAGTAGAATTAAAAAAATAAAACAAAGGACTTGAACATGTACTTTAAAATAGGCAAAATAGAAGAGTAAGGTGTGCTATTTCGGAATGCTTAAGCAAAATCCAAAAATAATAGTATTTAAAAAAGAACAAAGTGATTACCATTAAAGTCAGGATAGTGGTTACCTCCAAGAGCTAGAGAGACTTCTGAGGTGATGGCAATATTTCACTTCTAGATATAGGAGGTAGTTACATGGGTGTTGATAATTATTCATAATTATATACAATACATAATTATTTTATACACTTGTGTATATTTGTTATATTTTGTAATGAAAGCAGATTGTCTTAAGTGTACTAAAACCACCCAGACCAGACAGTGACAATTTTCCAGACAACCTGGGCCATATACCCCAAAATAAAGATTCTCCCCATTTTGTTGTTCTAGAGGCAGACTGACCATTGTAAGCAGAATACAATCAGATATACTACTTTCTCTAGAGAAGGCTACAGGGGAGAGGGAGCATTGGTCTGGGTCTTAAGGGATAAGATACGGATAGTTTGGGAAAAAGATTCAATTAGTTGTACTAATCCTATTGTTGGTTTGATGAGTAAATTTTCCTGAGTGAGCTTGCTTCCCTGGATCTCTCTCTTTTCTCATTTAATTTAAAAAAAAAAAAAAAAGGATTACACTTTAGTAAAAAATAAATATCAAGTTTTCTCTCCTTGGTGATATGCTTTCATAAAATGCATATTTGAGAAGTTGTCCATGGACCTGGCCTATTAACCCTCACTGTGATCTTAAGCAACCAAGAGAAGTACCAAGGATACCTTTGGCTGGTCACATAGGAGTAATGACAAGCTGTATCTTTTACACCAACCAGCATAAAGAGTGGAATTGTATTTGGAACCACAAAAGCATGGGCCTTGGTTACCCAAAATTTCAACTAGAAACAATAACTTCCATGCTACATATCTTGAAGGCCATATATCATAAAGATTGCCAAAGTGATGTGAAGAGGACAGACTCGAGGGCCATTGCTTCTGAGCACAAATAAGGTACAACAGAAGCCACAGGAGACAGGAATCCGCAGTTCAGGTTCAGGCATTTACCAGCTGGGTGACTGACTACAGATGAGCTGGACTAATCTGGTTAAAATAATTTAAGGTTCTTTTCCCAGCTATATGATTATATGTAAATTTGTCCTTCGAACGGTAATACCATCTAGAGCTCTATACTCTCTTAAAACTGCTTTTATAATAAACCTAGGAAATAAAAATCCATTATTATCCCTAAGATAAATTAAAATCATCATTTTATGAAAGGATTCAAAATAAGATTTCTTCAAATAGTTTTCCCAGAACTTTTATTTCTATTTATTGAAGGTAATACTTTATATATACCTTGCTAAAATGTATTTAATGTTATATTTAAGTTATACCTTCAACTATATCCTACAACTCATTAAAGAAAAAAGAGATAAAGAACAAATTTCCATAAAAGAAAATTGAAAACCAGGTATAATGAATCTAGCTTGGGATATAGACATTCAAGTATAGTTGGAGTTGATATTTAAGAGTCACACATGGGTTTATGTACTACTTCATCAGTCACTGGGTAACAGAGGACCCAAGAGCCCCTCTCCCATGCAAGTTCCCCAGACTCCTCTCCCAGAACCCTGCAGGGGCCACCTGCCCTAAATTCTCAAAATCCCACAACTAAAGAGCTAAATCCTAGTAGGGCAGGGCAGGTCCAGTAGACTGTTTCAATCCTGATCTTTGGTGCCATATAGGTTGTTAAATATTTGGAAAATCACCCTTGGGTAAACTATAAATAAGTAAAATATACTTTTTTGCATTCTAAAGGAAGAATAAAAAGTTTAGTGGATCTAACTTCCAACTTTTCTATCTTGTTGGTTGAACTGATCAGATTACTGGCAGCCAGCTTTCTGTAGGCAACCAGACCCTGTCCTTGTACTTTTCTGAGTTACCACCTCTTTCTCCTTTGTTGCCATTATAATGATAAGAATTTCAGAACTAACACTTGGGCAAAAAAACTCTTCTAGGCTAAGAACAAAGTATTTGCCTCTAGGAAATCAGACATCTAAAAGTATGTATCAGTCTCCCAGATCTCAATCTGTCCAAATTTTAAAAATCTTAAAAAAGGTTGCAAAAATGGTTTTCAACAAAATACATTAAAATATACAGTATTTCTCTAACTACAGTCTTAGAGAAACTTAATGAAATAGTATCTACTGGCTATCTAGAATACCACCAAATGCCAAAAAGATTATCAGTTTGATTCCATCTGCTGACTAAACAGAGAAATGAGATAAATAACATCCGAATGGTGCTTTTAAAAGGTTTCTAAATATTTGGCTATTTGTTAAAACTTTTTCTAAATATTTCTTATTTGGATTTGACCATTTATCTTGCAATTTTTGTTATTATTTCTATTTCACAGATAAGAAAATTGATGCTCTGAGACATCTGCTCAATATTACTCTGCTAGTAAGTAGGAGAGCTGGAATTTGAACAATGAGATGTTGACATTTGAAAAAAGAGCACTGTGGCCAGGCTCGGTGCTTCACGTCTGTAATTTCAGCCCTCTCGGGGGCCAAGGCAGAAGAATCACTTGAGCCCAGGAGTTCAAGACCAGCCTGAGCAACATAGCAAGATCCTGCCTCTACAAAAAATTAGAAAAATTAGCTAGGCATGGTGGCACATGCCTGTAGTCCCAGCTACAGAGCAACATCCTGTCTCAAAAGAAAAAATAGAAAAAAAGAAAACAGAGCACTAGCACAAGGCAAGGCACTCTGTACAGCAAAAAAGATGCCTATGGTGTTCCCTAGAGGAACTTAAAATTCTAAGTAAAGGGCAAGCTCAGAGAGATAAATTAAGAAGAGTCTGAGTCTTTGGACCCTCCTTTGTGCTGTCATTACCGTATTCACCCTACTACACAGGCAAGAGCGAGCAACTGAATGAGCCCAGTGCCCACACCAGCCATGATGCTCAGGCTGGGCCTATCATCATTTTAAGACTATAACATATAAACTTAGGAAATGTACCAATGATTTAATAAACTAAATGCCAACTAAAATTGTAACGTATAACAGTTCTGATCCAGTAAAATATGCTTCAGAAATAAGAAATCAAACACATGCCTAAAATAATTTTCCAAAAAACAAATAATGAGTATGACAGAAAAGACATGTTTCAAAATAGGAGTTTCTTCCCTGCAACTTGTTAGATAAAACTCCCATTTACAAATTAATTATAATAATCTCAGAAGTAGAATATTATAAGTTTGGTGTAACTAACAGTTCTTTACCAAACATTTTTTTTTTTTTTTGGAGACAGGGTCTCCTTCTGCTGCCTGCCAGGGTGGAGTTCAGTGGCATGATCATAGCTCACAGCAGCCTTGAACTCCTCCGAGTAGGAGATTTGCCTGCCTCAGCCTTCCAAGTAGCTAGGATTACAGATGCACAGTCACCATGTTCTGCTAATCTTTTTTATTATTACCAGCTACGTTGCCAGGCTGGTCTCAAACTCATGGCCTCAAGCAATCTTCCCGCCTCAGCCTCCCAGACTACTGGGATTACAGGCATAAGCCACCGCACCTGGCAAAACTTACTAAGAAAAAAAAATTCATGTTACAAACACATATGGCTTCTTTTGTAATTACTTAGGACTAAACAGGCCTTTTGGGCTCCTCCCTTCATCCACCGATGGTTAAACAGTTGAGTAGTATTTCAATATATATTCTATTTAATTGCTTAGCATTTTAGCATCATAAACTATTGCCTGATATCTATTATCTCAATCATAATTTCCCTAAGTTTTATCCAGGAATTTTTTCTAAATCAAAATCTGGCTTACTTCCAATGGACTCAAAACTTGCCCCCATTTCCAGAATACTAGAACGTTTCATTAATGTAGGACTTACTAACAACGAAATAATAATAATAATAATACAATTCAACTGATGTTTTTATGCCACCTTTTAAAAACTGGCTTGGCTGTCCATGAAACACTTCCTCACCCTACGAAAAAGATTCGTGACAGAACAGTGTGAAGAGGCCAAGTATTAGGTGCAGAGAAGACACAGAGCCTCTACATGTTAACATTTTTCAATGCTGCAGTGTCTAGGATGTAGTCTAGCACTTACCCTCCAAAAGGCAAAAATTATTAAATGAAGCTCTGCACACAGAAAGGCTCAGCTGTGACATATGCACCCAAAAAAGGAGCTCTATTTTCCTTGGCTTTTTAAAAATAACTTCTGAGAATTTCTTCTGAGACCAATCCACAAATAGACTTTTCACACTGACCTCCTTGTTTGTTCAAGCAGGTCTAAAGAGTGAAACCACAACGCTTGGTCAGTAAAACTATCTTCCTGCTTCAGGCTCCACTCAAAGAGGGCTATTGTGTCAATGCGGCCCTGCCACAAACAACTTCTGTAGGTGTTTCATTTCTGTCACCAGGGAACATCTGTCTATGGAATTTGTTTGTATGTATTAAACAGGATGTTCTTTATGTAACAAGCATATTAAAGTAAAACTTATGAGCATATTCTAACAACATTAAACTTCATAAAAAGCACTTCTTCTTGAATCTCCACACCCATACTATTTAACCAAGTAAACACACAATTCTTTCCTCTAGACCTAGAAAGGTTATCTAATATTTGTCCTATCACATGATTTCTAATAAAAACTCACCTAGATTAACTACATGTTGATATTTGCAATTACATGAATACATTAATAAAGTATCTTGTGTTAATTTTAAATTTCCCTTCAGTAGAACATGAGATGGCTATTCTAAATTATTCCAAATGTACAGTAAGCAATATGAATTCACTTTTATAAAAGAAAAACTCATTTTTCTTATTTCTGATTGTAAATACCAGCTGATCCAGACTAGGTTTTCATCTATGGGTGGCTGTTTTCTGGTTGTCCAACTCTGCATTTCTAGATTGATCTATAATTATCAAAATATTCTCTTAAGTATTACACATGATCTCTATGATTAGATATTCTTGATCTCCCTATAGTGTTTCCTTCTGAGGTGATACTGAATCCCAAAAAACCAATTTTTCCATAATCCCAATATAGAATTTCAGTGACAAAAGAATCTTCTTTGATCTGATATGACCCTAAATTTATAGTTGAGAAAACTGAGGCCAACTGAAAAGAAAATACTTTTATGTTACCCTAAAACCTAAATATATGGCACTAAATGGACCTAAAAGTAAATATATAAGCAGATCATTCAAGAAGCCACAGTAAAACATACATGAAGTAAATACAGTAAATCACAAAATAAAGACATTTTGGTGAGCAACGGACCACATATACAATGGTGGTCCTACAAGATTATAATACTGTATTTTTATTGTACCTGTCTATGTTTAGATATGTTCAGATACCCAAATGCTTACCATTGTGTTACAATTACCTACATTCAATACAGTAACATGCTGCACAGGTTTGTAGCCTAGGGGCAATAGACTATACCACATAGCCTAGGTGTACACTAGGCTACCCTACGTAGGTTTGTGTAAGTACTCTTTATGATGTTTGCACAATGACAAAATCACCTAACAATACATTTCTTAGAATGTATCCCCATCATTAAGTGACACATAACTGTAAAAATGTAGCTCTTTTGTATGATAAAGCTGAACTTACAAAGCAGAATATTCTAAAAATAATATTTAATTTAAAATATCTTCCTTTTTTGATTTTATTGAGACTTAATTCATATACAATGACCTGCATATATTTAAAGTGTATAATTTGATAAATTCTGATCTCTATACACCCATGACATCATCACTACAATCAAGATAACAAACATTTCTATCAGTCCCAAGAACTTCCTTGTGACCCTTCATAATTCATCCTCACTCTACCCCTGTTAACAGGCTAACATTGATCTGCTTATGTCTCTATAGGTTCATTTATGCTTTCTAAAACTGAATATAAATGGAATTATATAACATGTACCTTTTTTGGTCTGGCTTCTTTAAGTGTAATTATTTTGAGATTCATCGATGATGCAGCCATTTGTTCTTTTTTAATACTGAGTAGTAGTCCACTGTATGGCTACAACACAGTTTGTTTATCCATTCATCTGTAGATGGCATTTGGGTCATTCCCAGTTTTTACTATTACAAATGAAACTGCTATCAACATCATGTACAAGTCTTTGTATGGGCATATGTTTTCATTCCTCTTGTGTAAATAGAATAACTAGGAGTGAAATGGTTGGCTTAGGGTATCTGCTTAACTTTTTAAACAATTATGAAATGTTTACTGAAGTGATTACGTCCTTTTATATTCACATTATAATCTCACAGAAGTTTCAGCTGCTTCACATGCTTACCATTCTAATGGGTATATATGAGATAAAACTATGATTTTATTTTGCATCTTTCTGATGACAAACTATGCTGATCATCTTTTTATGTGATTATTGATCATTTATGTGTTTTCTTTTATGAAGCATCTGTTAAAAAATTTGCCCATTATTTAACTGGATTGCTTTCTTATTAAATTGAAAGAGTACATTACATATTCCAAACCCAAGTCCTTTGTCTGATAGATGTTTTGCAAGTGTGTTCTTCCAGTCTTGCCTTTTTACGACATGATCTTGCTGTGTCATGCCCCAAGGGTACACATTTCAAATTCTGTCATCTTTTCAAAGTTGTTTAGTTTTAAGTTTTACATGTTGGTCTCTGATCCAGTTTATTTTTATGTTTGGTATAAGGTAAGAGTTGATGTTCATTATTTTTCAGATAGATATTCAGTTGATCCAGTGCCATTTCTGAAAAGACTTTGCTTTCCCCTTTTAATTACCTTGTTACTGTCAAGAACTATGAGGGATCTGAGATGTCACCGTATTTGCAAGCTACAAGTCAGCCCACCATGACTTATGGCCTCCTTGACACTGGTAGAAGACCCAAGACACTTGAATCAAAGACAAAGCACTTTATTACTCTCAGCATATTAGGCAACAAGAGCTTTGTGTTTGCAGTGGTTCCCCTTGCCTTCCAAGTCCCACCAGGGAAATGTAAGAGGCAAGCTCAGCTAAAGGCTATACACATAGTAGGTCGGTGTCACAGCTGAGGAACCACAAACTTAGCAAACTCCTACTCTTACATAGGGCTGCTAGCAAACCTGCCCAGGCTTTGCCTCAGTGGGAGACTTACCATCCCAGTCAAAACACAAATCCAGCCTCTTCCCCTAGAAAAAGGTCCTGTCTCAATCTCACAAGGTGGTTTCCTATATACACATTTTTGGAAAGATAATCTACAACAAAGATGTCAATGCATTTTGCTCAAAATACGTGTAAAAATGTCAGAAAAGCAAAAGCAATTAACTTACAACAGGTACTTTTATTAAAAATCAACTGATCATCCATAGGTGGGTCTATTTCTAGATTCTCTATTATACATAATTTAATCATACCAAAATGTATTGGTTATTATAGCTTTCTAGTAGGTCTTCAAATCAGGCAGGATAAGTTGCCCAACATTTTTTTTTTAATTACTTTGGTTATTCTAGGCTTGTTGAACTTCCACATAATTTTATAATGAGCTTCTCAGTTTCTCCTTCCCCCAAAAAGCCTACTAGAATTTTGAATGGGATTATGTGGCATTTATAGATCAATTTTAAGACAACTACCATCTTAACAATATTATGTCTTCCCATCCATTACCATGGTTTTAAACTCTCCATTTAGGCTTCTCTTAGCAATATTTTTTATTTTTCAGTATAGGGGTCTTAGACATCTTTTATTATATTTATACCTATGTATTTTATGATTGTTGGTGCTACTATAAGTAAAATTCTCTTAAAATTCATTTCCCAATCATTTGCTATTAGAGTATAAGAACACAACTGATTTTAGTGTATTAACCTTGTGGATTACAAGCATGAAGATTCACTTATTAGTTCCAGTAGTTGTTTTATAGGGCCCCTGGGATTTTTTCATGCAAATAATCATAACATCTGTAAATAATGATAGATAGTATTAACTTCTTCTTTTCCCACCTTTATGTCTTTTCTTTCTTTTACTTCCTGTATTAGTTTCCTAGGGCTGCGGTAACCAAATACCACAAACTGAATGGCTTAAAATAATAGAAATTTATTCTCTCACAGTTTGGGAGGCTAGAAGCCCAAAATCAAAGTGTTGCAGGGCCATGCTTCCTCCAAAGCCTATAGGAAAGGATCTTGCCTTCCCTATTCCAGCTTCTGGTAGACTCAGGAGTTCCTTGGCTTGTGGGAATGCAATTCCAATCTCTGCCTCCATCTTCACATGGCTGTCTTCCCTCTGTGTATCATATCTTCTTAAAAGGACACCCGTCCTATTGGCTTAGGACCCACCCTAAATCAGCATGACTTCATTTTATCTGATTATATCTGCAAAGATCCTATTTCCAAATAAGGACACACTCACAGGTACCAGGGGTTAGGACTTCAACATATCTTTTTGGGGAACACAACTCAACCTGTAACATTTGCTTTATTAAAATGGCTAGGACCTCTCTTACAGTGTTGAGTAGAACTGGTGAAAGCAGGCAACCGTGCCGTGTTCTTATTCTCAGGGGAAAAGAATTCAGTCTTTCACCATTAAGTATGAGCTATAGGTTCTCCATAGGTATGCACAATTTGGGGAATTTCCTAATTATTCTTCAATAAATGGATACCATCATATGCTTTACATGCATCTGCCAAAATAATTTATCTTTTTATTAATTACAATGACTGATTTTAGAATGTTCAATAAACCTTGCATTCTTAGGATATCTTCTACTTAGGCATGTATTATCCTTTTATATATTATTCTATTTGATTTACTAATATTCTGTTAAGATTCTTGCATCTACATTCATGGTAGATTTTTGTCTATAATTCTCTGCTTTTTCAATGTTTTTATCTGGCTGTGGCATTAGGGTAATTCCTTTTCTTTAAGAGATACAAAGCTATATTCAGATTCTCCGCTTCTTGCATTAATTTTGGTAAGATGAAATTTTCAAAACATTCATTTATTTCATCTATGTTGTCAAATTGGTGGCAACTTGACAGATTGTTGACAGTATTTTCTTATTATTTATTAACGTCTGTAGTACTCTTGTGATATTCCCTTTTCATTCCTGATACTGATAATTTTTGTTGTTTTTCTTGATCTGTCTCTGGCCGCTATAACTTCCAATGAGAAATCTGTGGTCATTTAAATCATTATTTCATTGCATTATATATAATGGGTTATTTCTCTTTAGCTGCTTTCCAGACTTTTTTTTTCATTATCTTTGATTTTCAGCAGCTTAACTGCAATTTATCTAAGCAAGATAGTCTATGAATTTATCCTGGCTGGTGTTCACTGATTGATCATCTTGAGTCATTAAATTTGCCTATCTCTAAACTTGGCAACTTTTCACCCATTATTTCCGCAAACATATTTTCTTTCTTAATCTCTTTCTCTTCTCCTCCTAAGAGTGTAATTATATTAACTTCATTTACATTTTTATTTTCCTCAATCTTTTATCTGTTTTTCACATAGAATAATTTCTATTGATCTGTCCTCAATTCACTGACACTTTCCTCTGTCATATCCATTTTATTATTGAGCCTATCCAATGAGTTTTCATTCAGCATTCTATATCCAGTGAAAATAACCTTTAGAAATGAAGGCAAAATAAAGATATTTTAGATAAAGCTTCCTATCATTACTGTGTAGAGAGTAAGCTGTGGCAATGATAGAGAGGCATAGACGGTAGATTTTTAAATATAGATAGATCGATACAGAAATAGATATATACATATATATATTCATATGTCTATAGATACATAGTCTACATTTGTCCACTGAGATCAACTAGAAGCAATGATGCCAGCATAAATTTTCACATGAAGTACCCAGATCTTGGTTTCTAAATATCACACTAAAAAAAAAGAAACTATGGCTCCTTGGAGAAATGGATTTTTCTGGACAGCAATAGATCAGTAAACAATAAGTCTGGAGGACCTTTTTGTGCCACAGAATAAAGGAAAGTTCAAAGAATGACGGGGATTTTTCAACAGGAAACAGGAGCCATCCAGAAGGGGCTCCAGTAAGCCAAATCTGGGCTTACTTGAGTAAACATCCTAAATCACCATAGTAATGGATTGTAACCTATAGATTAAAATAAGAATCCATGAGTTCATACTAATATAAATAAATAAGTCAGTAAGTAAGTGGAGGAAAAAGGAAAGTTCTTCTTTACAGTATAATGATAATTAGTAAATATAGAAGTGACAAAATCAATGGATACGAAACATCCACTTAAGTTTGATGACAAATAGATATTTACAAAGTGTCAAATATTTCCACAGAAGACATTTATTAATTAAAAGGTAAAATAATTTCATAGGGGAGAAAACTGGCAGAAACCACTTTAACAAAATCATCAAAGTTAATGTCATCAGTAACAGGACAAATCTTTATGTGTCTCCAGACGTGATGCACTGAAAACAAAAGCACTTCCGCAGTGTTCCTGCCAAAACTGCATAACTTGAAATGTAATTATGAGGAAATAGCAAACAAACTCAAACTGATGAACATTTTATAAATTAACTGGACTATACACTTCAAAATATGTCAATATCATGAAAGACAAAGAAAAAGTGAATAACCATTTCAAATTAAAGAAGACATGATGACTAATGTAATCAATGCCTGAGCCTAAATCAGATTCTCAATCATAATTTTTTCTCTTTTTCTAGAGAGAACATTCCTGGGTCAACTGATCTAATTTGAACAAAGCATTAATTCAAATAAATAGAGTACTATATCAATGTTAAGTTCTTGATTTTGATAACTGTATTATGGTTATACAAAACAATCAATGTTCTTGTTTTTAGGAAATGCATACTTGACTACCTGGGGATAAAAAGACAATCATGATTGTGACTTCCTCTCAAATAATTCAAAAAGAAAAAGGTAGGGAGAAGTAAAGGGAAGAGAGAGAGAAAAAAATGTGCTAAAATGTTCCCATATTTTATTTAGGAAATCTGGGTTAAGGGTGCATAAGAATTCTTTTCAACTCCTCTTACAACTTTTCCTTAAATCTGAAATTTTAAAATAAAAGGTTAGAAAACTAAAGAGAAACAGGTAAAAACTTGTTGACTGGAGGAAAGATTTGAGAAGGGCTATAAGAGTAATCACTTTCTTCCACCTTTTAAACATGAACTGAAAGGTTCCTCTTGCACTGGATGCAAACCAAACTAAATTATTATTATTATTTTTTTTTTTTTTTGAGACAGAGTGTCACTCTTTTGCCCAGGCTAGAGTGAGTGCCATGGCATCAGCCTAGCTCACAGCAACCTCACACTCCTGGGCTCAAGCAATCCTCCTGCCTCAGCCTCGCGAGTAGCTGGGACTACAGGCATGCGCCAGCATACCCGGCTAATTTTTTCTCTATATATATATTTTTAGTTTTCCAGATAATTTCTTTCTATTTTTAGTAGAGACGGGGTCTCACTCTTGCTCAGACTGGTCTCAAACTCCTGACCTTGAGTGATCCACCCGCCTCGGCCTCCCAGAGTGCTAGGATTACAGGCGTGAGCCACCACATCCAGCCCTAAATTATTTTTTGACTAATAAGCATAAGCACAAGTTATTTCCACATGAAAGAAAAGAGTATAGAAGCTAGTAACCGAAGACAAAAATTTGTCCTGCTACTTTACGATGGCAGTCAGCTAAGAGTCTCCTCAATGACTACTAGTACTAAACTAATGCAATCAAGGATCAGAGAAATTATATAGTGCCATGTTAGTCCATGGAACAAAAACTATCTAAGGAATATGAGTCAGGGAAGGAAACCACTGAACTGTGTGTAACAGGATAGGGAGAATATACAACAATTAAAACATGACTAAATAACTTTTCCCTACTGAATTGAGGTTATATAAATGTCTCAGAATTATACTCTCATGCCCCTGAATATGCACATCGGTAAAACAATGGATCTATCAGTAAACTCCTATCCTTCAAATAAAACCTTCAATTGATTAATTACTTATGTACTGAAAATGGCAAAGGCTCATGAGCTTATAAAATGGCAAAATGGGGTGGGAAGTCAGGGTGCTTACATCACGAAGCCTGTTACAATTTCAATGTCAGCCTCTTCCCCGATTCTAATTTTGAAGAACAGTATGAATTAAAAGGGGGCTATGGCAACAACAAAAACCTCCAAGGTCTTGAATAAATCCTACTGCGTACACAGAAACAGGAGAAGGGGTGCAGAAGTCACCTTCCGGTAAATTAATTCCCTCTCTACGATAATACTCTACACTGATGGGCATTCAGCTTGAGGGGAAAAAAGCTCATTTAGTGATTGCAGCCCAAACAATCCAATATTGAATGACTCCAATTTTTCAATTCATTACATATTAATGTAATCTATCTCCCTACAATTTCCACCTGCTCAATGATCCTAGTCCTGCCTTTCAAAAGATGATGGAATAATTCTGTGTCGATTGCCAGAAATCTTTCTTTCAGATCAAGCCCTCCAATACTGAGAAGTCCTGTTCTAGACTGCTCATGCATTTTCCCCAAATAAAATGTCTTTTCCTAAAACCATGATCACATTCACTCTTACGGATGTCCAATTACTCCTTAATATACAGAGTCTAAAATGGAACAAATACTCCAAAGGTATCCTGAAAAGCAGATAACAGAGTTCAGGAGACTGTTTGGAAATTGATTTAGAAACTGTTAACTATTAAATACCATAAATCACTATTATTTTGGCAATTTTAGCAGTTTTTTTATTTGTTTGATTTTTTTTTTTTTTTGTAGAAATGAGGTCTCGCTATGTTGTTAAGGTTGGCCTCAAAATCCTGGCCTCAAGTGGTCCTCCTGCCTTGGCCTCCCAAAGAGCAAGGATTACAGGCATGAGCTACTGCATTCAGCCAATTTTAGCAGCTTCACCATATTGTTGGTTCATATAAAACATGTAGTTGACTAAACCATTTTACAGAGTTTTCTTGAAATTAAGTTAATTATTTTATGTATTTTTAAATGCAGGTATATACATTTATCCATATTAAATTATATTTTCTTTGCCATGATACAGCATATAAGTCCTTTGAGATTTTTTAAATTGTTATTTCTCTACTGAACATATTAGCTATTCCTTTCAACTTTGCATGGCCTAAAAACTTGTTCTGTGTATCTTCATTTAAGTCATTCATAAGAAATGTGGAACAGATTTAAAGAAAGAGCTCTCTTTCCAAGCTGACGCTGATTCATTTAGTCCACTCTCTTTTGGAATCTTTAGCTCCCAACTGTGAATTATTTTAACTGAACAGTTGTTTCCTCTAGTAGAGTAGTTTTTAAATGCCAGTCCTCAAATAATTCTTGACTACTAGTAAATGTGTGATTAATAAATTTTAAGTGAAAAATATTAAGGAATTGAAAGAGCAAAAAAAGGAATAGTTTACAGAGAAAATAAAGATAAAAGAATGAATATGGCAATTACTTTTCGAACATTATCATAGGTTTTAACTTAACTGTTCAGTTTAAAGAAAATCACAAAAATAAATAGCATCTTTACTTCCTCCTACAATCAGCAGCTTATAAAACAGATCACAATCTGCCAAGACTCTCCTATAAAAAGCAAGTTATACTTACTCTGAGAAAGACCAAGTGTGCCAAAATTTTTCAGATGCTTTTACTTGTAAGATAATCTAAAAATCAACACTGTAAAAGAAAGCTCTATTGTAATTCCACATTTAAAAGCATAAAATCGATTTTGGTATGCTTAATTCAGATATTAATGTTTGAATGATATTCATTTAAATTTAACATAATATTTAGCACAAAGCATTCTGGATGTAATATGCGGATTTGAAATATATCTTTAAAGAAAGGCTGAATTCTGAAAGTCAGCATTGTTATCTTAAAGAACGTTCAGGCCAAGCGTAAAGAGAATTCTATTTAAAGAGAAAAAAATTTTCTCTTAGACTGTACTTCTGTCAGGCAGAATCTAATTTATCATATTTATCCACTTGCTATGTGCAATACCAACATCAGTGGTACTTGTGTATTTTTATGGACAGTCACATACACAACTAAATGCAGAACATCAATATATGAATACTGTTCCTGTAACAAATCCTCCTGTTTATCTCTAAATTTTAAATGTTATCTGTTACAGCAACAGAAGGCACAAGCTGGCAATGAGCTTCTTTAAATTTCCCCCAAGCATCTCTAAAATATATATTTTTATTTCCACCAATGAGAGGTATTTAAAGATTATAATCATCCTGACATTTGATGAATTTACTCCTGATTGAAATAGTTAAAAGTTTTTAAGAGTAGCATACAGAATTTTTTTAAACTATGTGCTTTGATTATACATATTTTAGGGTAAACCAAAGGTGAAAGCAAGAAAAAAGCTATCCCAAGGCCTACCAACCACATAAGGTATTAATCTCTTGCTCACAAAACACTTTCACTACTGAGTAGCTACACAAAAAGACACAGACTTCAACTCAAATATTACATAACTTGACCCCCTCCTGCTGCTACAAATTCATTATGAGTGGGATTCAATGACAGAAACCAAAAAGACCAAGTAAAACTAAAAGAACAAATTCCTTTAATTTAAAAGCAGAGATAATTATCAAACTTGCACAAAAAAAAAAAAAACAGGAGAAATTCAGAAATCATATTGCATTTAGAGAAAGATATGAAATTTAATATCTGCAGAAAGTCTTTGATATTAACATTCTTGGAACTGTTAATAGTCTGAACCCTCCAAATAGTACATACATTGTAAGAAATGCTAAATAAATGTTTTTATAATATCTCTAGCATGGAAAGTTTCTTAATAACACAACTTCATTAAATTATTTAATAAGGAGGTTCTTCATTTTTCTTATAATCAAACATTTGCTGCCCACCTGACCATGTCTATAAAACCTGAGGGGCCATTTACCCTATCTGGCAAGGAACACTGCTGTCCTGCTAAGCCATTCTGCCTCTATCCTCTTTTCTACCTGGCTCGGTATGCCATGTACACTATTCTAGTCTCTCCACATCCAAGTAACCAGAATTTTTCAAACTTTACCAATCTATGAATATATATTTATTTCTCTCATTCTGATTGATTCTCAATAATTCTAAGCTCCTCACTACTTGGCCAACAACTCTAAGCCCTACCTGCTCAACCACTGAAGCCCAACTTCTGGAATAGTTGTACAACTCCCAGTAGTCTCAGGAATAAAAAGGAGCACTTGCAAAAGTCCAATGATTACTCCTGATCTCTACTTTTCATTACAGGTCATCAACATCCAGCCCTGATGGGCCTAGAGAAGTGCTAATCAAAGCTGGCACTTAAGAAATCCCTAATACCTAGACACTGGTAGCATTGTGAAGCCACCACATCTCTATGGCCAAGAGTTAAGAATATTAGCACACCTGGATACTAGAAAATGATGCTATAGTCCTAGACAAGAGAGTAGGCAGCAACCTCTTTAGGGAAACAGTCTAACACAAAACCCATACTCTCATTCTTCACTGGGCTAGGTGTGACCATGAAATCAAGTTCTCATCAAAGGAAGAACAAACAGAACATGAGTAGAATTTAAATACACCGCTTCCAGACCACTGCTTTCAGGCGAGCACTGGTACCTCTTCTACATTTTTACCTCTTCTACAGCTGGATGACAGTGAGGTTTACAATGGACATGGTGACTCCATTAGATAGAAGGAGCTTTAATTCCTGAAGGAATGTCCTGCCACCTGAAGCAGCAAGGACTATTATGTGAATGGCAAATAAACTTTACTGAACTGAATTATTAAACTTCAGGTTTGTTACTACAGCTTAACTTATCCTAACTAACATAGGATCCCACAGTAAGGTTGACTCCCTCTCATCCACTGTCCCTCCTTGCAAATAAAGAAATACATACAGAAATCTATAAGAAGTCTCCATAACACATTTGAAAAGTTCCTATATATCTGAATGCCAGCTGTAGGGAGATTTCAAATAGGTTTTCTCTCCTAAAAATCTCTTATGCAAATCAGAAAATACAAATGTTAAAATGGGGGAGAAGAATACCATCAAACTACACCCAACCAAAGACATTTGATTCTCAGCTGAGCTTAGCCAACTATATAATCTATTTTTATCCTTACAACAAAACCATAAAGTAGATATTACCTCCATCTTACAAAAGAAAAAAACTAAAACTTAGTTTCCATAACTTTGTAACAGGTATGTATGGAATACTAAGAATGGAATTTAAAACCAATCTAATAGATACTCAAAGCTAACTCTCTCATTTACTATACTTGGATCATATTTCCTCTCTGGATTTATACATATTTGTTGGTACACACAGGCTATAAAATAAAAATTACCACTTCAACACAGTATAATCAGGCCTTGAAATAATGTTACTATTTCAATTAAGTAAAAATTATTGGGTTTTTATAGATCCTATATATAATTAGGGGGAACACATGTACGGGAAATGGGAGAATACAAACACAAAAGATCTCCTTCTTGCCCACAATCTCCTCTCAACTGGAGATTGTGTCCTCCAGAGAACATTCAGCAATGTCTGGAGACATTTTTGGTTGTCACAAATTGGGGTAGGATGTGCCACTGGTATCTGTTGAGTAGAGGTTGGAAACACGGCTAAACATTCCACAATCATAGGACCATTAAACATTCCACCATCCCAGGACCACCTCTCACAACAAAGAATTATCTGGCTCAAATGTCAGTAGTGCCTAGGCTGAGAAACACTGCCCCAGAGTATCTTACAGCCTAGCGCAAAACTATATACTCCAATGAAGCACCCAAAATTTAGGATGGACATTCAATGAAAAAAGATCAGACAGTGGAAGGGAATAGTGGAAGCATAACAGAATTGCTTGAGAAACTATTAAATAAACTCTGACCTCCACCAGGCCGTATCAGAATTGAGAAGGGAAGAGAATATGGTAAACGACACTTTAAAATTAGAATAAATTTTATATTTTTCTCAATAAGTTACCAGAAAGTATTATCCTACTGAATAAAAAGTGAGGCAACCACTTGCTCAAGGCTTCTTGGGTGTGGCTCTCTGGGCCATAGATACACTTATTTGGCTCAGGATAAACCTCTTTAAATTATTTTACAGAGTTTGGGTTCTTTTCCATTGACAAGATGGCACCCAGATATGGGGCTGAGAGAATACTCAGGACCTCCTAAAGGAGTAGCCAAAACTTGGTGCCAGGTACCAGTATGGCCTCCTTGGGCCCCCCGACTCCAGGCTTCTCCTTGGGCAGAACTGGTAAGTCCTACTGAGCCTTGGACCTCCCGCTCTTGGTTGACAGTCCTGGTTTATTCTGAGTTGTTGGTTCTTTTCCTAGGAAATTTTTATTCAGGACCCTAATTTTAATTTGGAGGTGCATTCTCAAGAATCTTCTCCATTGCTTCCTCCTCCTAAAATTAATCTCAATTGGCTTTGCTGTGCATTTGTGAAAGAAGAAACTGAATTCTCCTTTTCATAGACAAATGAGAGCCTGGGTTCCTCGGCTCCAAAAAGAAAGGCCATTTTACTCCTCCTAGTGTAAAAGTGCCCTGGTGACCTGGGGCCTAAGTGGGAGTGCCTGGGCAATTCCCTGCATCATGAAGTGGCCTTATAGGGACTCCCCCTCACCCCCAAAAAAGTGAATTTCTTGTGTTGTAGAAATATTTTTAAACATCAATTATTAATATGTCATACTATTTATGTTTAGGGTCGTCTTCTCAAAATTCAAAGGTCTAGCCAAATATCTTCTTATATAAACAGGCATTAAAAATGTTAAGATTTCACTTTATTTTCATCCTTATGTAAATAACAAATTGGAGCAAGCAGTTCGGATCTTTCAGTGGGATTCTTGGTAAAAATTAACAAAGAAGGTTATTGCAAGAACATTAAGGTACAAAAAACTTAATAAAAATCTCTCACCATAAAAATACCACTAAGCATTTTATGAAATTAAAATCTATACTCCAGATATTAAAAATAAGTCTAGATTATTTCTAAGACAACTTCCATCTCTAAAATTGTATGATTCTGTTCAATTTCTTATGTATCTTTAGATGATAATAATAATTTATGCCAGATCATAGGGGAAAAGCTAATTAATTTTTCTATTAGCATCTGTTCAATGGCAAAAAAGAATTCACAAATATAGTGGACTGGTAAGGTTTATAGCACTTATTTACATGGACTGTTATAAATACAACCAGTACGTTTTTCTAAATCAGAGATCTTAAAGAAATTCTACATTAACTTTTCTGGTAGATGTTGACCATAACCAGATGCTAGTATATACCACTCTTCATAATACAGATGGTCCTAAAATGATCTGAAAATTGAATTTTTGAAAATGAAATTAGATTTAAATTCACTAGGTAAGTTTGCAATTTAAAATCATCCTGTGGATGATTTAGTGTTTTGAAATGTGATTAAACCTGTATGATTCTGAATGGATTTCCTTAATATGCTTTATATCTGTGATTACATGCCTTGAAATTTTTAAAAATCTTATTTAAACTTTTATAAAACCTTATTATAAGACAGAAGTTCAACAGTAATGTTCAAGTCATTAGTTTTAAAACCATTTATTTTCTATAAAATTAATTCATAAAGTATTCACAAATCATCGGTTTTACTAAGTATCCGGTGTCCTTAATAAATTGTAAAATGTTACCATATTTATCCCAGTGGAGAAAACTATAAATGGGTTATATCATGGGTTAAAAAGCGAAATATCAAGTAGGAAGAATGAAAAAATTAAAAACTGAATAATTTACCTTATCAAAATTAAAAACAATTAACTTTCATCAAGGTTACAATAATGAGCAAAACAGACAAAATCCCTGCCCACATGGTGCTTAGAATCTAGTGGACTCACACCCAGTCAACAGAATGCCAGTTAGAACATAGTTTACTAACAAAAGTGTACCGTTTTTCATAAAAATTACTTTCTTCAACTTTGTTCTAGGATAATCAAAAATATTAAATATTTACCCAATTGATTGACAGAAAAATGTATTTTTAGCATTTTTTTCCTAAAATGCTAAAGAAACAGGAGATGGTCAACTTTTTACTCAAAGTCGAGCGGAACCAGAAAAGCAAAAACAATCTATCATTCTCTTCTCTCCTAACAAGAAATGTCACCACACTGCAACATTCAAGAACAATACTTCCAGTCAGGCACAATGGCCCATGTGTCCCGGTGCACAGGATGCAAAATCCAGGCCTTAACCTGCTCCCTTACCTTGATCCTTTAAAATAAGCAGAGATGGGTAACTAAATGCTACAGGTTACTCCTTTTCTTCCTCTTTCCTCTTCTGACTTCACGCAAAGATAAAAGAAAGCTCAACTGTATATTTCTAAGGCAGTAGTTTTTAACTTTGACTACACATTAAAATTAACTAAGGAGCTCAATTAACCATGTCTACGCCCTACTCCACACCAATAATAAATCAGAGCCTCTGGGGGTGAGATCATATTGGTAATTTTAAGAAGCTTCCCAGGGAATTCTAAAGAGCAGCCAGAGTTGAGAACCAACAACACAGGTCAAACAAATGAGGAGGTATCTTACCTGTGTCTGGCACTGGGATTTACTTCTCCCTACTTTAAATTATTTCTGTAAAAAGTTACATTAAGATTAAAACCAGGGTTTCTCATCAAAAGAGAAGACTCTTGTTTGAGTATCAAGGGACCAAAAAAATGATATATTTTTGCTTCCTCATTAGAGAGTCTTCAAAATGAAGGAATATCTCCTTAACAATATCATGTTTTTACACTTTACACAAGTAGATTTTAATTTCTAGATGATTTCTCTTGGAATCAACAAAGAAGTATTTTTTTGCTTCCTTGGTACAGAATGATAGTTGAGTTATAACTAACAGAACTCGGAAATTCTATTTCCTTGTTTTATTTTAGAGATAAACATGGACTACATTTTATGCATGATTCTCCATATTAATTGAGACATATAAAAATAATCACTCTCAAGTCTTTCCACATCTTTGCGATTGTGAATTGTGCTGCAATAAACATTAGAGTGCAGGTGTCTTTTTTATAAAATAACTTTTTTTCCTTTGGGTAGATCCCATAGTGGGATTGCTGGGTCGAATGTTCGTAACAGTCTTGAATCTGACTACTAAAAACAGGAGACAATTGTTTTCTGTAGTCACTAAGAATAACACCATACTAACATAATTTATTAAAGAATCCTAAAGAGAGGATCACCTAAAGAAACAATCACCAAACATTTTTAAAAGGCAATTTTCTGCTGATTTATTCTTACACACTTTTTAAAAGACGCATCCTTTACAAGCATCTAATGGGGCTTTTTTATAAGCTACAATGACACTGGCAACTCTCCAACCAGAAGGCCTGAGGATCAGGTTCCCATACTCACATCCACTGTGCGCTATTGCAGCATGGCTATCCAAGGAGTTATGAGGCTGACCCTCCCTTTTGTAGACATACCTATTAAGATGGAATGTAAACACAGAGTAAATTCAGATGAACACTGTCATCGCAATGTAAGGACATTTAAGTGCTTTTAAGTATGTAAACCATATAGAGGTAAATTGGACACCCACACTGTGCCATTTAATTAACTAATCTCAGGTTGAAAACAAACCATGATTTCTTTCTGAGCCCCCAACTGCTATGTTTTGCCTAGGAGATATTTCCACTTTTACTTTTCTTTCCTGTTGGATTATCCTTTAACTCTGAGTTCCAAGCCTACAAATGCGACCTCAGTTCTAAATTGCTCTCCTCACCTTCCTAAAAGGGATCCCTAATTTGACTTTCCTTTGATTTTAGGCACCAAGCACTTTTCTCAGGTCCATTAAGGCTGACCTTACTTCTACCTTCATGTGTCCTACCTGGACACCAACCCCAGCTACCTTTCAACTTTTCCTTTTTAGAACTAAAGGATTTGGATAAACTCCCAGATTGTTCATAATCCTGACTCCTGCTTCCAAGGCCTTCTTAAATGAAATATGGCTCATATCAACATATTAGACCCTCAGTGCATGAAGAAATCCTATTCTGTATAATTTCCATAGTAATATTCATATATTTAAAACACTATACTTATTTTTAATCACACATTTTTGAACAGTTTGGAGTCTCAGTTTTTTTATGAAAGGCAATTTTCACTTTCACTTAGATATTTTGAAGGGCTAGCTGTTGCCCTCTTATTAAGATAAATACCAACATCAGTATTTACCACAGATGAAGCCACTTTATAATCACTGCAGAGACAGCACTCATTACAAAGTTCTGGTTTTTAAAAAGTATGGCTTGTGATAGTCAAACAAGCACTAAAATATTTCAAATAATTTTTGTCAATGATTATCTTTTTGAGTAGATTAAATTACTCAATTAAATTACCTGAATTAAAATAATTTAGAAAGAACACTAAGGTTTCCCTTGTTTGTTTGTTTGTTTGTCAAATATGCCTCTGGAAAATGAGAGCTTAATATCAGAATTTTAATGAATTCCTTTGTCTTTAATACATTTAGAAAACTTCTAATTCAGGCTCCAGCTTTCAGAAGGCAATAAAAATTAATTCTTTGAACTGATGAACAAAATAGCATGAATCAAAAAGATGGGAAATACGGAAAATGAAAGATAAATGGCTAAATTATAATAAATTACAATAAATAGGACTCACAAATCAAAATAAAATGTGTTTCAATTGAGTTTAATGCTGCAAAAGTCACTCAAAGCATCGTTTTAATCTCCTCATACAAGATGACATGGGAGTCAAATGGCAATTAGATCTGTTAAGAGTCTCAGAACTTATTTCTTTTCAATGTATTATATGACATGAAGGCTCTTTCCTACCACAAATATTTAATACCTTTGGACACTGAACTGTTCTGCCTTTATATACAAATGTACGCCTATCACTATGATGGTTATTCGGCATGAAAGAGGAAAAGGAAAAGACCATTGAAAACCTTCAACTTTTCTATGTCAAAAATAAGGTAAAGGGTTTTTTGTGTCTTTTTTTTTTAACTTTTAATAGCTCAATGGAATCGCTACACAAAGATTTAAATTCTACTTATAATACAGGCCAAATCCTTGTTTACAACAGCCTTCCCTGAATTTAAGTGCAAGTACACTTCCAAATCCAAATAAGATGGATCCCCTGAGACACGTAAATTCCAAACCAGCCTTCTACCAGTCAAAATTCTTATCTGTAAAACATCAAATTACTGTTGCAGTAATAACAGACTTGGGAATCACTGTTTTCTCACCATCTGCTTATATCAGGAAAAAATTATTAAATGAGGATGTTAAGACACAAGGCTCAAGACAAGAGAATTACAATTCTAAATTTTTTTAAATCAGAATCAACCCTTGAAATTATATTATTTCCACTAAGTACAGTGTCATTTCCTTATCATTCTCTTTAATCAAAATTCCAAGTCAATTCTAATAAAAATTAATTAAAGCAAATGGATTATCTATCATTTTTTGAAATAGAATATCCGGAGACAGTATAGAATCATCAAAAACAATACTGGTGCTGGAGTCCTAACCTTGCAACTTAACTGTGTAACTTGAAGAAAGACAATTAACCTATTTGCATTATTTACCTTACCTGCTTACCTACCTTACAAAGCAGCTGAGGGAGAAAACAAAATAATATGCATGAAAATTCTTCCTAAATTGTCCTATCTTTTATAAATGTAACGTACAATCATCAAAAAATACAAATTCAATTTCCAATAGGTTGGAAGTTTTCACCTAGGGAAAGGAAAATAAATTAAATAAATTAAAGTTATTTAGGCTATAGGAAGAGTACACAGAAAAAGTATCAATTACTACATAAGAGAAAATAAGATTTTTAAAAAATCAGTCTACTAAGGATCAACACCAGAAAAGAAATGGCTACTAATACATACAATAATTAGAGAGTAAATGTGTATGTGAAGTGTGTATGCAAAACTCCACATGAAATTAATAACAGCCATGAAAGAATAGCTTTCTAAAGATCCTCTAGGCCCGTCTATGAGCAAGCACTGCAATGAAATTTAGTGTCTAATTCCACAAACACTTCCTGAGCACCTATCACATGTGAAGTACTATACTGGGTGTTCAGGACACAAAGATGAATAAGATGAAATTTTCCTGTACTGCTCATAGAAGAACTACATCAGCGCTGCACAATAAGCTTAATATAAATAAGGTAACTCAACTGGTTTTGAGAGTGATCCTGTTCTTCTTGAGCTATAAAGTAATGCAACTCAAACAATTACATATCATCAACAATTCTTTGGGAATGTTTTCTTGGTTTTATTGAGTTTAGTTCATTTGTTCATTAGACAAATATTCATTGAGACCCTAATAGCCACTATAGATGTGTCTCAAAGGAAATCCTAACTCTAAGACTATCCAAGGACATATGAATAACTAAATTATTTGGTGTTGTCTGTTGATTTCCTTTTTAAGTTAGAAGAAAAAAATAGAATAATAGAATAGCGGCAACATAATTCTTCGATATTAAAGTCTAGGTACATCCAGTAGACTGAAGGAAAAGACTAGTGCTATATGTATCCTGCCTGTCTACCTCTTACCCATCTGGAGCGGCTGTCCCATTTCTATACTATAGGCCATATTGATAAAGCAGTGACTGAACACAGGACAGCTTTCAGGATGAAATAATTAAACTGTGAACTCTTAGATTCAGATGGCAAAGAGCCCCCAGGTGCACACAAAGTAGATTTCTGCCAAGTAATACAGTGTAAGCTGTTGACACTCCTTGCTTCCTTCAATATGAAAACTTCCTCAACAATTCAGGGTTACAATCAACGATCCACTATTTAGAGCTCAAAGCACAGAATTTTTCAGAATATAGTGCAAGTAGTTTCCAGGAAATTAACTAACATAAACACAATAATTGAAGAGAAGTGAGGAATAACACAAGATGTATGTAGATATCTTCATACAGAGTTCTTGTAAAATGGATAAGCAGAAGTCTTACATGCTGAAGTGTTGAGAAAGCAGAATAAACCAAAATGCTAGACTGAATTTTAAAATAAACTATTGCAAGACTGTTTAAACAGCTAGAAGTTACAATAGAGCCCATGTGGGCTCAATATACTAGACAAAGGTTAATAGGAAATGGAGTTCTCAAACAATCTCATGCTGAAACAGCTCAGAATCAGAGACCATTTTTTTTTAAATCAAGCTGACTAAGGAAAATAAGATACTGAGCTAGGATATAAGAGTGCTTATTTGAAATGTTGGAAAAACTCATATAAGCCAGACAGTTTAAGATTCACTACTTTAGGACAAAACATTTGACCCTTCTAGAAGTTAGTTTCCTCGTATGTAAAATGAGAGGGGTAAATAGTTCACCGGTTTTCAAATTTTATTTTCAGGAGTACCAGATTGCTTCAGGGTTAGGTAGAGACTAAGAGAGCTCTGAACTTCATTCAAATGAGAGCAAATGAAGTTTTAACTATTTTCCATATGGGATCCTGTGCAGAATTTTATATTAAAAAAAAAAAGGTAGAGGAGGGCTCTACTGCTGAAAAGAGGTACTCATAAAACAAATAAATAAATAAATAAATAAGCAAGCTCAGGTTACATTTATTCAAAGTCATGATTGCAATAAATACTTCTATTAAAAACAGAAACTGTTCCACTTCTGCCATAATGGAATAGGTAAAATTGGTCATACCTTCTCACTGTAAGCAACTAGGAAACTAGAAAAAAATATTTTTCAAACATTGATACAACAGGCAGCCCCAGACTATGATTCATGAGTGAAGGAAAAAGAAAAATGAGTAAAACCTTTTCTCCACAAGACACGTTCCATAGCACAGGGAAGGTTAGGGGACCCAGGTAAATCACAGCAGTCTCATTTAGTTAAGGGGACAGAAATAAGACTCTGGGGAGACTGAAGAGGACTGAGTTTGTGGGGCAGAGTACTAGTGAGTTCAGAGCTTGGCAGAGAAAACTCCAGAATTCTGCACAGAGGTTCCTTGAGTCTATGGCTGACTACCAAGCTATGCATATGTGAGGAGAAAATTCCATGAAATTGGAAAAACTACTACTGGAGAGCTGTAAGCTAAATAATTCCCAATGGTCTCAACAACCCCAGACACTGAGCAGACAACCCAAAAGGATCACCTACCCTGTCTACATAAAGTTATCTCTAGACCCACCCTAACAAAGCTTTGATAAAAGCCTCAAAAAATCAAGCTAAACTACAGTAACTTAGATGCCATCAAAACAAATTTCAAAAAAGTAAAGGAAAATAATAAAATCTAGAGAATTAACAGCATAATAGTTTTAATATCCAACATCCAATCAAAAATTCCAGGCATGAATAAAAAAATAAAAATGTGATCCATAAATGGGTAGGAAAAAGAGACCAGAACAGATCCAAAAATATAAGAAATAATAAACTTAGCAGACTATAGGAACTTCAAAATAGTTAATAGGAATAGGCTCAAGTATTTAAAACAAAATATGAATATGATAAAAAGAAAAATGCAAGATATAAAAAGCAAATGGAAATTTTAGAGATGAAAAACATATATAATATCTGAAATTAAAAATAAAAATTATAGTAAATTTTAAAATACATCAATATAAACTAACAAAAATGAAAAAGGAAAAAAAAAGGACTGCAAAAAATAAACAGAGCCTAAGTAACCTGTTGGACAATATTAAACAATCTGATCTAAGTGTAATTGGAGTCCAAGAAGAAGAGAGGGAAATGTCAGAAAAGGCATTTGAGGAAATGGCCAATGATTTTTTCAAATTTTCATAAAAACCATAAAATATGCATAATGAAAACCACAGAGCGCATCAACATCACATTACTAAAAACCAGGACTAAAGAAAAAAATCTTAATACAGCTGTTGGAGTTCTTTAAAAAGTTTACATAGGACTTTTTGTTACATACATGTATGACAAATATTTCCTCCTAGTACCTAGTTTTCCTACTCATTTCTCAACAGTACTTTTTCATAAAAAGATTTTAATTTTTATGATGCCCAATTTATCAAGTTTTCTTTTATGTTTAGTGCTTTCTATGTCCTGTATAATAAATCATTTCTTATCTTCAGGACATGAAAATATTCTTCTGTGTTTTCTTCTAGAAATGTTAAAGTTTTAGCTATCTATTTAGGTCTATAATCCATCACAAATTAATTTTGGTATAGCATGAACCGGAGGTCAAGGTACATTTTTTTCCCAAGATAGATCCAGTCCTTCCAGCCAGATTGGAAAACATCATAATTTATGAAGCATTGAGTATTCAGAAGGGCCTTGTCTCAGTAGTGAAAGAATAATGAGCCATGGACTAAACACTGCTCTTGTCCTGCTCAAAAATTCTTAAAAGCAAGATCCAAAAGGATCAAATTATTTCTAAGGTACTTAAATGCATCCCCCCAAAAAAGCTCAAGAATATTTATATGAATACAAAAATACCTAGCACCCAACAAGATAATATTCAGAATGCCTGGCATCCAATAGTAGATTCTCAGAAATGCAAAGAAGCAGAAAAATTTGAACCATGATGCTAAAACAAAATCAATTGAAACCAATGTAGAATGGACACAAATTTTAGAAATGGTAGGTAAGATCATAAAACTATCATTATAACTGTATTATATGGTTAAAAAGTTAAGTAGAGGCATGAAGATATTAAAGACTCATATCAAACTTCTAGAAGTGAAAATTATGAATGTCTGAAATGAAAACATAATGGATGGGATTAACAGCGGATCAGACATTGCAAAAGAAAAGTTTAGTGAACTTTAGACATAATGGAAACTATTCTAAATGAAACACAGAGAAAAAAAAATTTTCAAATAATAAAAAGAGCATCAGTGAAATCTAGGACAACTTTAAGCAATGTAACATATATGTGATTTGAGTCCCCAAAGAAGAAGAAGGGGGAAAATATTTGAAGAAAATAATGGCAAAGATTCTCAAGTTTCATGAAAACTGTAAACCCACAGATCCAAGAAGCTCAACAAAACCCACACATGAGAAACATGAAGAAAAAGGAACCAAGGCATATCCTAACCAAATTACTCAAGATCAGTGATAAAGAGAAACCTTTAGAGTAGCCAAAGATGAGGATGAGAGGATATTTCTTAAGAAAAACAATGCAAGCAAGAAGATAACACAGCAACATCTTTAAAGTAATGAAAGAAAAACATATCAATCTGGAATTATATAATCAGTAAAAATATCTTTCAAAAATAAATACAAGAAAAAGACTTTTTTTAGACATACAAAAACTGTGAAAGAATTAATTACCACAATTAGCAAATTGAATCAAACACTATGTTGAAAGGATAATATATTAAATTATGTGAGGTCTATCCCAAAAATGCAAGGTTGGTTTACCATCAAAAATCAATTCGTTTTTCTAAAAAAACAATTAATGTAATTCACCAGTAACAAAAAAAATCCATATAGTCATCTCAGTAGATGTAGAATAAGCACAGAAAAAAAAATCTAACATTTATTCCTGATAAAAATTTTCCATTAACAAAAAATAGAAGGGGACTTCCTCAATTTGATAAAAAGTATATTAAAAAAAAAAAAACAAAACCCAGAGCTAACATAGTTTATGGCGAAAGACTCAATGTTTTCCCCGTCAGGACTCAGAACATGATACCCCAAGGCATGGTAAGAGCAGAAAAATCACTCTCTGACCTTTTACCACCTTTCTTTCCTGAAGCCATAAAAAGAATTCTCCCTCCCTTCTCCCCTGACGCTCATGTGACTGGTGTCCTGCCTTATACCGGAGGAGAGAAATGAAGACAAAGAGACACAGAGAAGAATCTGAACAAATAGGCCTTTCTAAGTTCCCCCCAGTTTATTACCATTAGATCATACCCTTTTGGTCCAATCATACTTCTACAGAATGGTCCATTCCTCATCAAATCTAAGCAAAAAAATACACAGTTTACTCTGGGTCTTTCAGTCTTCATTTCTGAAGGTTCCTGTGTCACATAAAACTTTGGTTAAATAAACTTGTTATGCTTTTCTCTTATCAATGTGTCTTTTATTATAGGGGTGTCACCCATGAACTTTGCAATGGGTAAGGAAAAGATATTACTTTTTCTCCCCTACACCCCTACAATCAGGAATAGGATGAGGATGTCTGCTCTTACCACTTCTGCTGAACATTCAGTTGGAGGCTTTAGCCAGTGCAATAACACAAGGGGGAAAAAAGGCACCCAGACTGGGAAGGAAGACGGCAAACTACCAGTATTCACAGATAAATTGACAGTCTATGTAGAAAATCTGATAAAACCTGCAAGCTACTGGTACTAATAACTGAGTTTAACAAGATTAAAGATACAAGATAAAGGCAGAAAAAAAAAAGTCACTGCATTTCTAGATACCGGCAATCAGAAATTGAAATTTAAAAAATTACCATTTATAATACATTAGTAGCAGAAATATGATACATTTAGGGATAAAGCTGGCAAAAAAAAAATACAAGTACACTGAAAACTACAAAGCTGAGAAAAATTAGAGTCCTATACAGATAGAAAGCCAAAGGTTGTTCATGAAAACTCAATATTGCTAAGACGTCAATTCTCCCCAAATTAATTCACAGATTCAAAATAATACAAAGTAGCAGCAGACTTTTTCATATAAATTGACAAGCTGATTCTAAAATTCATATAGAAATGAAAAGTACTTAAAGGAGCCAAATAACTTTGGAAAAGAAGAACACAGTTCAAAGCCTAACTCATTCCGATTTTAAGGATTATTACAAAGCTACCATAATCAACCAACATGGCAAGAGTATCACCATAAGACAAACAGATCCATGGAACAGAATACGGCACCCAGAAATAGACCCACACATATATGGACAACTGATTTTTTACAAAGGCAACTCAGTAGAAAAAGGGTGGTCTTTTTGAAAAAAGGTACAGGAACAACTAGATATCCATATGTCAAAAAAAAAAACAAAAACTCAACACATTAATCCATACCTCTCAACGTATATAAAATTAAGTCAAAATGTATCATACGCTTAAAAATAAAACTAAAACTACAAAAATCTAGAAGAAACATGGGAGAATACATCTGTGACCTTGGTTAACCAAAGACTTCTTAGATATGACACCAAAAGATGATGCGTAAGAGAAAAAATTGCTAGACTTCATCAAAATTAAAAATTACTTCCATCCAAAAGACACTGTAGACTACAGAACAGCAGTCCCTGACCTTTTCTGCACCAAGGACTGGTTTCGTGGAAGACAATTTTTACACACATTTTGGGGGATAGGGAGGCAGAGGTAAGGCGATGACGTGCCTGGTTCCTAACAGGTCATGGACCAGTACTGGGCTGCAGTCTGGGGATTGGGGACCACAGCTGTGGAGAATAAAGGGGCAAGCTTCAGATTGGGGGACAGTATTTGCCAAGGCATACAGTTGATAAAGGGCTTATATCCAGAATATATAAAGAACTCCTAAAACTCAACAGTAAGAAAACAAAAAATTTAATTTGAACAGACTTTGCACAAAATTATATATATACATATGGATGGCCAACAAAAAAATAGCACATGAAAAGATGCTCAACATCATTAGTCATTAGAGACATCCTCAAATTAAAACCACAATAACATTCTTCTGCACACCTATTAGAATGGTTAAAATTAAAAAAGATTGACCATATCAAGTGCTAGCATGGATGTAAAGAAACTGGAATTCTTGCACACTCTTATAGGGACTATAAAATGGTACAATCACTTTTGAAAACTGTTTGGCAGTTTCAGAAAAAGTTACATACACCTACCATATGATCCAGTCAATCCATTCTTAGGTAATTTACCTAAAAGAAAAGTGTACATTTATACAAAAACTTGCATACATTTGTTTATAGGGGCCCTGTTCATAATACCCCAAACTGGAAACGTATGTCATTGGGTGAATGAATAAACAAATTGTGGTATAGCCATAAAACGAAATTCTACTTGGCCATAAAAAGGAATGAAAAATTGACACATGCACAATTATGCTGAACAAAAAAGCCAGACCAAAAAAAGAGGATATACTCTGTACTTCCATTTATATAAAATTCTAGAAAATGCATACTAGACTACAATGACAAAATATAGCAGTAGTTTCTGGAGTGGGAGGGGGAAGATCACAGAGGGACTGGAAAAAACTTCGGAGTGTGATGATACGTTCATCATCATTGCTGTGATGGTCTCACTGGGGATACGTTATGTTCAAACTTACAAAATGGTATACTTCAAACATGTACAGTATATTGGATGTCACTTATACTCAATGAAGCAATTTAACAAGAAACTATTATCAGACTCTTGAAAGCACAGGCAACAAAAGCAAAAATAAATGAATGGAATTGTATTAAACTAAAGCGCTTCTGCAAGCAAAGGAAACAACAGAATGAAAAGACAACCTACAGAATGAGAGAAAATATTTGCAAACTATTCATCTGACAGGAGTTAAAATCCAGCAAATAAAAGGAACTCAAACATCTCAACAGTAAGAAAAAAAAAATCTGGTTACAAAGTGGGCAAATGATCTGAACAGAAATTTCTCAAAAGAAAATATACAATGGCCAAGAAATATATGAAGAAATGTTCAACATCACTAATCATCAGGGAAATGCAAATCAAAATCACAAGGAGGTATCATCTCACTGCAGTTAGGATAGATATTATCAAGAAGACAAAAAATAACGTACACTGGTGAAAAAAGGTAACTCTTATACACTGTTGGTGGGAATGTAAACTAGTACAGCCACTATGGAGAATGGTATGGAGGTTCTTCAAAAAATCACAAATAAAACTACCATATGATCCAGCAATCCCACTACTGGGCATTACTCCAAAGGAACGGAAATCATTATATCGAAGAGATAGCTGCACTCCCATGTTTACTGCAGCACTATTCATGATAGCCAAGATATGGAATCAACCTAGATGTCCAACAACAGATGAATGGATAAAGAAAGCGTGGTATATATACACAATGGAATATTATCCAGCTATAAAAAGGAATCAACTCCTGTTATTTGCAACAACATGGATGGAACTGGAGGACATTATGTTAAGTAAAATAAGCCAGGAACAGAAAGTTAAACACCGCATCTTCTCATCCATATGTGGAAGCTAAAAAAAAGTTGATCTCATAAAAGTAAAAAGTAGAACAGGGGATACCAGAGGTCAGAAAGTGTAGCGGGAAGAGGCAGCAGAGGGGTTGGGGAAGACAGGAAACATTTGCTAAAGGATACAAAATTATAGCTAGAAAGGAGGAGTAAGTGCTAGTGTTCTATAGTATTGTAGGATAACTATAGTTACAGTTTCAAATATCTAGAAGGAGGATATGGAATGTTGCCAACACAAAGAAATGATAAATGTTTGAGATGATTAATATGCTAATTATCCTGATCATATCACATACATTTTAGGTATTAAAACATCACTTTGTACCCCAAAAATATGTATAATTATTTTCTGTCAATAAAAAAAATTTTTAAAGAAAATGGGAAAATGAGAAAGAAATTGCAAATAACTCCAATTTAGCATACATTTAATGTTTTCCACTGTGCAATATTCAAAATATCACACAATGTTTGTGCTTAAGATGACCTTGGATCTCATCTGACTCTATCATCCTGATTTTATACATGAGAAAACTGAGGTCCAGAAAGCAAGCGCTTATCAACACAAGAGCCTTATTGCATTTATTTTTATGTTCTCACCACCACTGCAAATTGTAAATTATACAACTTACTAGCTACAAAGCGAATAAACCAAGACTGACCTCCTAAATCCAGTGCTCTTTACATTACATCACTTGTCCTCTTAAAATAACTGGGTCCTTTTAGAATTGTGAGATACATTTCTTTAGGTATAAAAATGCTGATTTAAGGTAAGCCCTACACAAAAAGGTCTCCAACTAAAATTTTTAATATTTTAATGAAATAAATGTTTTATGAAGCATATTTTGTACTGGATCAAAACAGCTTTTTTTTCTAACTATATTCAAAAACTTCACAACTACTTTATTACACAAATGCATGTTAAATTCCTTTACAGGCAATAAAGAGGTTAAAATTTCAGCTAATGGGAGCAATGTGACCTATATTTTTCAAATAATGAATTGGCTGCATACTAAATAGTTTGTACAACAGGAGAAAAACGTATGAATCAGTAAATAAATGTTACGGATATACTATGAATAAATCTTTATCTTGTTACATTAAGACAATGGTTCTCAAACTTTAGAGTCCATCAGAATCACCTGGAGGTTTGGTAAAAAGCCACTGTAAGGAAATTGGGAATGAGAAAAAAGATTATAGTGTGCTCCAATGGAAAAATATGAACTTTGTAGTGCAAAATCTTCTCTTCTTTAAGATTCTGGCCCTTCATTGACTTTGAGCTTATTCTACAACTCAAAGTAAATTGTAGATTAACTGCCATAGATAATTGTGAGCAATGCAAATTATTCTTGTCGATAGACATGCAAGAAAATTCTTTCCCACAGAGGTTTAACTGACTCCCCTCTATGGAAAAATAGTTTTCTAATCACTTGTAAATTTATTATAATATTCCTTTTACTCCACACAAATTTGTACTTCTTTGACTTCTTTAAACTGGTTATAACATCTGCCTAGTTCCATTATTAATAACGACTTAAATAAAATCTTTAACATGTGTTCATTATTTATAAAACTCATCACTTTTATCTACATAAGAGTGATGATTTTACCTTTTTTTAAAACCTTAAGAGTTGTGTAGTACATACGCCAAAGTAGTGTTTTTCAGTGTCATGCTGAAACCAGCCACATTAGCTTCACCTGGAAACTTGTTAGAAATGCACCCAGACCCACTTTTCTAACGAGCCTTCCAGGTGATTCTGATGTAAGCTAAAATTTGAAAGCTATTGGGCTAAAAGATTCCTCAAAACTGTGATAACCATTGTTTTGAGGTTAATTATATTTATTTTGATTATTTTCTGTGGTACATTCAAAGGATTCACCATATTTAATTGGTAGTTTTATAAAGAAGTAAATTACCTAAAAGATTTAATGCAAATTTTAAAAGTATTGAACAACTAAGCACGGATAAAAATCTGACTAAGTTGGGAATTATGCAATATTAGAAATGCAGGTTAATATTTCCACCGCCACCACCAAATGGAGCGGTGGTGAAGAGGCAGGGTGTCAAACCACTCTAGGATGTTAGGATAAGGAAAAGTATGTGTATTTGAATTACATTTATTCTAAACCTGAGGCTCTGCCTACTTTACACCTAAAGAATCGTTTAGTCTCAACATATATTTTCACTTACAATTTCTTATTTTCATTTTTTAGAAAGTAGAAGTTTCTCATTTCACTTTTCCACTATTTTCAACAAAGGTTAAGAAAATTTAACAGAAGTAAATACCTACATAATTCAGATATTCGAATTTTGTTTTTTATACTCAACAGGAATTATTTAGTTTGGTTTTCTAATCTAATCATATCTGCTGGAAACTGGCTCATCTCTCCAATTCACTAATTACTTAAACACACACAGTCTCACCATTTGGAAACTATTTAAAAAAAAAAACAAACTTTAGAAACTGCTGAGTTGCTGTCTTCTCCAGCATTTTTTAATGAATTGGAAAGGTCTCTTCTTAAATAGTTAAACTATAAATGTCTAAAATAAATACTAGACTATGAGAAGACATGAAAGTTATATCATCAAATTATAAAAGGGCTTTAACATTCTTGATTTTTTTGTTTGTTTGTTTTAACTGAGCTATTTCCTCCAGAGTTGTAATATACACATTTGGGTTATGTCTACGTGTTCCCAACATCTGCTTCTAACAAATTTTCTGGTATTTTAGTTGTAATAGAGGCTGAACATGAGAAGGTAAGAGTTTCCCATCTGGAAACACAGATGACAAATTCCTAGGCCTCTTGCCACAAGTGTCCACAGTAATGAACCTCTGACCCAATTCCAAGTATTTACTGTGTTAGCTATTTTTTTAAATCAAACAAACACTTATACACAGATGGATGTTTTATCATCTTTAAGATATGATATTAAGTTATTTAGAATATAAAACATGACAAGAGAACTGTGCTTCAAAGGACAGTTATTATTTTACAAGGAGAATAAAGCTGGAAATCTGAATAACAACCTAAATATATGTAATAAGATAAAGAACAATTGGTAAAACGGTAAGTTAGCAAATAAGTCAGGAAGGAAAAAGAAAACTATTCTAAACATGTTTTCAAAAGGAAACATATATAATAGTGGTATAAATTCCATTTTGTAAAATATTTTTATGTGTCCCATATTTCTATAAACAATTTCATAAATATCCCTTTCAGTGGTTACATAAAATAGCATCCAGGTAAGACACCTAAAATGTTTTATTTTTAGGATAACAATATATAATCATTCCCTGGTATTAAGCAATGCTAGGGACAACTTCCTCCTTTTGGATCATTTACATAGAATATGTAGAAGGCCAGGCTGGTGGCTCACACCTGTAATCCTAGCACTCTGGGAGACCTAGGCAGGAGGATCACTTGAGCTCAGGAGTTCAAGAACAGTCTGAGCAAGAGCCAGACCCTGTCTCTACTAAAAGGAGAAAAAATTAGCCAGGCAATTAAAAATAGAAACAAAAAATTATCCAGCAATGGTGGCGCATGCCTGTAGTCCCAACTACTGGGAGGCTGAGGCAGGAGGATCACTTGAGCCCAGGAGTTTGAGGTTGCTGTGAGCTAGGCTGATGCCATGGCACTTTAGCCCAGGCAACAGAGAGAGACTTTGTCACCAAAAAAAAAAAAAAAAATATGTAGAAGAAGTATGTCTACTAGCTCAAAGGCTATAAACACATCTTGATTTTTACTAGAGAAAATACCTTTTCTCCTGCTATCAATACTTAATGCAAAAGTAGTGTCACTTTATCTATATAGCTAATTTAACTTTTAAATTTTCAACCATTTTTGTAGTTTCACTGAATTTATAATTTTTTCTTTTAAACAAAATTTGAGATGCTGCTTATCTGCTCAATAGAAGAAAACAGAATAAACTATTTCATGTGACACAGAGAGCAGAGGTATAGCCAAAGCCAGGTTTAAAAGAGAGAAGGTTTCAGTAAGGTAAATATTCTTTACTTTGTCAATCACATAATGATGCCTTCTAGTTGATATTTTATCAATTTCTGACCATTTGCAAATATTTTATTTTTACTGCTAAACCTCACTGGTCTATTATTTTGAGATCACCAAGGAGCCAGAGCATCGACGTATCAATTGCATGTGAGAGTAAGAGGAAGGTGGTGTAAGCCATGCCCAAACAAGAAAACAGCTCCATGCTAAAGGCTGCTGCCCAAACCCTACTGGCCATTTCACATATGTTCAAAAAGAAGTAGATATTTTACAGCAGTAAAGATTTGACATAAACCAATCTAATAATGAGAAAGACAAATCAAAATAACCTAAAAATATCATCTCTTTGAAAGTATATATTCTTTCAAAAGTCAGAATCAGGAATCTATTTTTTTCCTTGTATTTTTAGTTGGCATAATAGTTGTATATACTTAAGAAAAACAGGATGATAGTTCAATGCATGTATACAATGTGTAATGATCAAATCAGGGTAATTAGCACATCCATCACCTCAAACATTTATCATTTCTTTGTGGTATGAACTTTCAAAATCCTCTCTTCTAGCTTTTTGAAAATGTACGTTAAATTGTTAATCATATTCACTCTGCAGTGCTACAGAACACTAGATCTTGTTCCTCCCATCTAGCTGTAACTTTGTATCTATTAGCCAACCTCTCCTTCTTTTCCCCACTCTGCTACCCTTTCCAGCTTTTAACCACCAATTTCTACTCTTTTGTCTCTGAGCTCAACCTTTTTCTTAGCTCCTACATATGAGTGAGAACATGTGGTATTTATCTTTCTGTGTCTGACTTATCTCACTTAACATGTCCTCCAGGCTCATCCATGTTGCCAAGAGCCATGAATCTATTTCTGAATGTCAATATTTTAACCCACCTGTGACAATAATTTTAATCATTTTATTGTAAGAGAGCGTTAAGTCAGGTGGACAAGAATATTGGCAAAGGAAGAGAATATAGAACAGATTCTTCTAGAACTTGAGCAATGAAACTATGGATTTAACTAAAAAGAAGATAATGGTAGTGGTAAAAATAAGGCACAACCTTGAAAGAACCTACCTAAGACATCCAATATTATTCAACTAAATGAGGTCTATAAAGTTTCCCCACCACCCATCAAAATTTGCTTCATTATATTTTCTACCCTACTGGTCTCAAGTTCATTTCCAAAATTTTAAAAATTGTGCAGAACTTCTTCCACTGAACATCTGAAAAGGGCTATCACTTCCCCACCTCCCATCTGCCAAATCTTCTTCCACCTAAATGTATCACTGTTCTAAAAGCTTCTTATATCCATCCATACATGGCAATAGCATCAGCTATTAGAATTAAGTTGAAAAATATTTAATTATCTGGAAGAAAATGTTATGATTCCATTTCATATAGAGAAGAGAGGAATTGGGGCAAATGCCTTCAACCATGAGAAACTCTCTTCCATAACAATCATAATAATTTGTAAGAACTCAATTTTGCTTCATGACTACTATGAAAATATGGACATTAGTATAAAAAGACTAAAAATACAAAATTGTATTAGAATATATGTACACATACATATATATATATAATTATAAGCTAATTATAGCAAATAGCCTAAGATGAGGATTTTACCTGAAAATACTAAATACCACTGAGGGCTGAAAAGAAAATTATCTGTAATACAAAGCAAAAAAAAATGCCCCAGAGAAAATCATCTGTAAAACAAAGTGAAAAAATTCTCAAAAGAAAATTATCTGTAATAATAAGCTTTAAAAAAAAAAAAAACATGCAGTGGGCCACCTGCCAAAGTGGGCAAATGGAGAGGAGAGTACCCTATCCAAGAAAAAGGATGACGTCTGAGACCAAAAGCCTAGGCTTGTAGCTTCCCTTTTCTTCTTTCAGCTTACACAAATGAGATGATTAAAAACTTTGAGCAAGCAACCATCTCCTATTATTCTCTATCACAGCTGCATAGCAATTTACAAATATTTATTTACTTGTTTATCATCTTTCATATACTAAAGTTCCTAGAGAGAGATAGCCTCTGTTCGCTTTCAAATATGTAGTCATTAGTTCAGAGCCTGACACACAGTTGCCACTCAATAAAGATTAGTTATACAAATAAATGACTCTGCCACATGCATTTTTTAAATCATCTGATGTTAAAGATCACTTCCTTATGATCAGCGAGCTTTGAGTAATATTCAGTATTTTTATCATTCTCATAAGAGCCAAAGACAAAAAAGTTACTTTTATATACACTGTTATAATAAAATATTCCACAGTTGTAAGGCACCTTGGAGATCAGCTAGGCCAGTATTTTTCAAACATCAAGTCATGACTCAGTAAGGGACTATGAAATCAATTTAGCTAATGTCCAAATTTTTAAAAAATTAGAATAGAAAAACATTAGAATGTACTGTATGATGTAAAAATATTATTTCATGAAACTTTTCTTTCATATATATCACATATTATAATTTATAACTAATTATTAACACAGACATACATATATACATGCACATAAATGTGCCAACATACTAGTGTGTACAATGAATTGTTACTATGAGTTATGAGTTACGGTAAATTTTTTGAAGAAGCATCAATCTAGAGAATTATACCAATTCACAAGTATTATGAATTTTCAAATCCAGTATTTTCGATCTTCACAGGTAAATACTAAAGGGTACTTCAAAGCCAAAAAAATAATGACTTTTTACAATGTCAACCAATATAAATTATACACAACTATTCTCTTTCTCTTTGTAGATAATTGAGATTTATGTCTGCATACCACCAAGCCAGAATTTGGCTTCCGCTGTGCTAAATAACTGGCCAGAGAACATAGAAGATAGCTGCTCAATTACAAGTCAAAACAAAAACTGAGTAATGAGCCTTACTCTTCTACCTAAGCCACCACAAAATTTGATATTTCCTCTGTATAAAATTAAGAGGTAATAACTACACATGGTTCAATGAGTATTCAGAGATCTTCCGTGGGGTGACCTTGATAATAATAGATTACAAGTAACTGCAAGTCAACTGAAAACAGCTTTCTAAAAAAAAAATTTTTAAGTCACATTATTTAGAAATAACCTAAAATTACTGTCAAACTTTTGCATCAATTTGCTAAATAGCATTTAACATTAGTGCTTATTACCTTCTGTAAAAATATAAGGGAGATACACTCAAACCACACATCCCATTAAGAGATCTCCAACAAAATTCACAGAGACAGCACTGATTCATGGCTATACTATCCTACAAAGACTCACTAATGGAGATATATAGAATATGCCTGGCTATCACTAAACTGAAATTAATATAATTTATTGAGAAAAAACTAAAAAATGTAATCTGGAATTACAAATATATGACAGATTTGATTTACAAAATTGTAGGAGTTTGCTCAAACAAATAAATTCTAATAGTAAACCAACTATCTCTCCCTTCAGAAATTGCCCAGAAAGCTCCATAAACTTGATTTAAACAACTGAAATTCTATCATTAAAAATTTTGATGTTTCAAGGAGAAACATTACTCTGAGCATCTAAATCAAATGGATACTGGAAAGTAAATTAGGCTAGAATTTCCAGAAATGTTGAAAAGTTGAAACAGTATTCAGAATACTTATACTGGGTCATTATTTTATTCTGAATATGACTGGTGTTTATTTTGGGGAAAGCACTCAGCAAAAAATCGCTGAATGAAAATGAAAGCAGCCCCACCACTCCACAAAAAAAGATTAAGACAGAAAAAAATCTTGAAGAATGAATTGGCAACGTAGAATTTTTAAGCAGCCTCCAAGAAAAGGAGTAAGTTTTTAGGAAAACTGCTATTCATGCCTAAAATTATTTATCAGGCTTTCATAAATTTACTGAAAGGAGAACCTGTAACATTTCTTCAGTCTTGCAAGCATTTATTCTTTCAGTAGCCATTACGTGTCACATAAAAATTTAATCAACTCTATAATCATATTTGATTAAAAACATACAGGCTCTCTATCTAGTAGACAGCCACAGTTTGGCTTTTTGATACAATTCAGTTTCAGGTAAACTGAAGCAACTTGCTTTCCTAGATTATTCCTCAGCAAAATGCCCTATAAGAAACTGCTTTATTGCCTGAGGTCAAGACTGCAAGTTAGAGTCCGAGGTGATCTTGACCAGACACTCACCATTCCTTGACCCTCAACATTCGCAGGATTGGCATCACAATCTACTTTGAAGACTACTGGAGCCAAACACATCCTGTCCTTTATCCACCTTCACATCAGTTATGACAAGAAGCCCAAGTCGTCCTTCACCGCCTGGTCTTATCACCACGATGCTCTCTATATCCCCTGATTTGGCCCCTCTCCCATCCTTTGTCAGCTCCTGAAACACTGCCGCTATGCCCTCTGGAACTCACTCTTTGTCAGTTGTCTACAGATTGATAAACAACCTGAATTATTAATCTCTAATTTAATTCTCTCCTCTAAACTCACTCCTGAACTCATCCCATGCAGGCTTTCCTCCTGCCTCTCCATGAAAATGACTCTTGTCAGAGGTCACCAGTGCTCAGTGTTCCTCCATCGATGGTCAATCCTCATTTGGACCAACAGCAGCATTTAACAGAATTGATCACTGTCATTTTCTGAAAGCACCTTTTTTTAACTTGGCTTTTGGGGTACCATCTATTTTGGCTTTTCTTGATGTTCACTGGCTGCTTTTCTTAGTCTCCTTTGCTGATTCCTTATCTTCCCAGCCCCTCAATACAGGAGAGCTCCGGGGCTGACAACTTCAACCTCTTCTTTTCCTACATTCACTGTCTAGTGACAATTGCCAAATTCCTATCTTTAACCCAGACTTCTCCTCTGAACTGCCTAGTGAACACTTCAATTTGAATGTCTAATGGGCATCTCAAATTTAACACATAAAAATCACATTCTTGATCCCCCTGGTTCCTTCAAGCCCCCATCTCCTGTACTCTTCCCCATAGTAGGGAAAGACAATTATGTGCTTCCAGCTGCTTAGACCCAACCCTGGCTGATATCCTTGACTCTCATACGCCACAGCCAATCTGTTAGCCAAGGTGGATCTACTTCCACAATATATTCCAAGACACTAAATATTTACATTAACAATTATCATTTATTCTCTGTATCCCCAGCAAGAATATAAGCTACATAAGGGAGGGACCATGTCTGTTTTGATCACTGTAGTATCCCTAGCACCTACGTAGAATAGAACCTAATACACCATAGACACTCAAATATAAATGGAGTGAATGATTAATGAATGAGAGGTTCCAGATGCTTGATTCCATTCAAAACCATCAGGCAATCCTATCAAGACAAAATATTCATTAAGGATAAACCTGAAATAGCCTCACTCATTTTTAAACAGAACCTCTTTTATTTAATGAATACATATTCACCAACCCTGACCAGTCAAAACAAAATAAGGATTAAGAATAAAACATGTTAATTATAACAAAGAAAATTTATTATTTCACCAAAATTTAAAGTACTAAAATACAATACAATGCTATAATTTTCATGTAATTTTATGACATTGATAATTTAGCAGATATTTCAATTTTTTACACTGTATAATACTAATCATCACCAATCTTGCCAAATAACAGATAACTTCCCAAATAAACTTTATATCACAAGCCTCACCAGTCTAAGATGTAAATGATTAACCCTATTAATTAATACTATTTAAGAAATACAGGAGCACTAGCCATTTTATAGCCAAACCTGTACAGAGAACCCTGAGTTATGAACACACACTTAATTACAACCAACAGTGACAGAAGAGAAAGAAAGAGAAAAAGTAAAGAAAGAGTGAGAAACTGGCACCACCTCATTGAAATAATAATCACTTAGGGAATGAATAACCCAGAAATGCGCCTTTATAATAAGTGTGGAGGAGCTATTTCCAAAAGTATTGTTAACAAATTACTGCTTCCCAGCATGACCTGTGACTTCTTCTGAAAAGATCCCAACCCAGGTGAGCAAAGATGATCTATTTCATCTTTCTTTCAAACTGATTCGGGCTGTATCTTCTCATAGAAACAAAAACATCAACTTAATAAAGTGAAATTTTATAGTTAAGGTACATTTTGAGTTAAAAACATTTGTTAGCTGGCCTGGGAACACAGCCAATATTTTTTGTACTATTTCAGTAAGGGGAAAAAAAATGTGTTCTGAGTTCCAAACAGCTGCCTTACACATAAACTTTTGAAATACAACCAGCTCATGTGCTGGAAACTGTCTGTATATAGGTTAGGTTTCAGGGGATTCAATTTGGCCCAAACCATTTCTGATTATGTTTAAGAATGAGTCACTTTACATTAGGCCTCTTCCACTCAGATGGTGCAGTTTCAAAGACCTCCAGTTTGTCCAGAGGTGAATGGACATGTTGAACATTTTCTAAAATCTGCAACAAAGCTAAAAGAAGGGCTTCAAGCTACCAGGCCACTTTTCTTCATCTATGAATGGACTAAACTTCTTTTATCACAGTGATTCATATCAATTTTGGGGTTGTAGTACAATGTTACTGCTTATTTGGGTTATAGACCAGAGCTTTCTATATATCCAGATTCTTCTAAACAATGCGATACAGTATTTGTTTTCCAGATTAAGAGAAATCAGAATTAACTTTTGAGAATTTAAAAACATTAGCTAAAATTATCTGAAAAGCTCTCTGGGAGCCCTGAAAAATATGGATTAAGAATCACTTATATGTGGGGATATAGCAGATCCTGTAAACCTTCCTCTCAAATAGTACTATTGTTACCAGAATCCAGACTCCTAAAACCACAATCAGTTTCCTAAATGGTGTCTACATTTCCACAAATTAAAATTTCTGAAATACCCATTTTTGTTATCTCTGCTCTGTAACTGGTCTTGACTTATACAGTATATAGTACACTGTAATGAAGATGTCAGTGCCTACATTGAAATAGCAAGGATAAAGAGCACAGTGTCTAATAAATCATTAACATATTGTCACAGATTAGTGCTATAATTACTAGCACTGCTTTGGTTATTTACGAATTATTTTAATATTCCTCTACTGAACAGTTCAAACGCTGTCTACAATGGTTGAAAATACTGTTAGCCATGTCAAGACCAGCTTGACTGTGCCAAAGACATTTATGTACGTTTCCCAGGAACTGAGAAAACAAAACAAGAAATGCCAATGTTCTTTTAGAAGAAACAAGAATGAAGCTGTGTTGAGCTGACTTAACTAAAGAGATCCATCAGTGCCATGGTGTTGCTGAGGTAAATTAATCAGAAGAAAAGGTCATATACTTGCTCTTTTTCCGATGCCATCCTCTGATACGTCATCCATTCTCACAGTCAGACAGATGCAATCCAACCCAACACAAAGAGCTATTTTTACCAGACAGCTCTTTCCATGTGGATGTCCTGCCATCAAACTCATTGTGGTATAAAGATCACACTCAATGTGTCTAAAACCAAACTCACCATTTTATTAATACCTTACCAAACTACTCCCCTAATTTCCATTTGTCCCTCTGTGATTATCCCAGTATCTCTGGCTAGGAACTTTTGTTCACCATTTATATCAGAATTGCCTATACTGCCTTTAAAAACGCAAATTTCTGCCCTCTATCCATCCTTCTAAAACCAGAACCTCAAAGGGCAGAAATTTTTAACAAGCTCCTCAGGTAATCTCAAAGCACACTCAAGTTCAAGAACCTCTACCTTAGATGCATCTTTAACTCATTCAGTCTATCCAATATCACATCCTTCCTCTCTCGAATCCTTCTACCAGAGTTCAGGATCCTAAAACCAAAATCAATTTCTTAAATGGTGTCTATAGTTCCTCAAATTAAAATTTCTAAAACACAATTTTTCTTTTCTCTGCTCTACAACTTGTCTTTACTTATACAACATAATTAAAACTCATCTTCCTAATTTCAGATACCCTCTATTATCTAATCCTAAACTCTCTTTCTCTTTTTTGTCCCCCATTAATCCTGTACTCCAGTCGCAAACGCACATTCGACATGCTAATTCCTACGTCAATATCATGCTCATCTTAGTCTGACATCCTCCACCACCACCAACTCAGCTCCACAAAATCTATAATGTTCACAACTCTCTTATCTATAAATCTATCCCTCAAGGGAATGCTCAAATCCCAAACTCCCTTCTTGGCTCTCAACATATTGTATTATTACAAGTGCAGACACTCTTTTGGCCTACGATTTATGCTACATCTCCTAAACTATAATCTTATTAAAGCACTTTTTAAAAGTCTCTCCCTAATTCAACAATAGCCAAGACCGGGTCTTTATTATGCCTCAAATCATGTCCAAATCCCACAGTCAGCAATTAAGGCCCCATCAATTACATTAAATCAATTAACTCCAGCTGGTACAAGTTTCTTACGGTTGTCCCCAAACATGATTTTGTTCAAGCTACTCTTCTCATCTCGAAGGATTGTCTCCTTCCACTCTACCAATCTAAATCCTGAATTTCTTTGAACACATGGTACAAAACTCAGTATCATTAGATTAAATAAACAGTTTGGCCCTTTTCAACTCTAGGAGTTCATAATCTAAGGCAGAAAATACTTTAGTAAGCAATAATAACCAAAATATAAAAACACACACATTATAACACATTATTTTTATGATGCAGTGGATATATTTCTTACTTTAGTGTTTTGCGGAGGTTCCCTGTTTTCACAGTATTTAAAACAAGGGACAAAAATCTAGCTTAAAAAAAAAATTTATTCTGTCCAGACTAAAAAAAATTTAGTCTGGCCCCACAACTTGGCAACACTTAACATTCAGATCACCTAAAGCCTAAAATATTCCAGGTGCTCTCAACCTATCTTCATATTAATGTTCCTCAGGACCAGGCCAGTACACACCTATTGCCAATCTACTTAATTGGCCATTCATTTTCTTCTTGCTCAGAAAGCCCAACTCCTGGGAAGAAAAGCGAAATCCAGGAAACACAGCTGGAACAAGTTAGTATCCTAGTCATTTTGCTAATGCTAGAAAAATCATAAATCTATTATTCATGGGATAATGCTTAGCTACTTGTGACAAATTGAAGGTTGAGAAAATATTTGCACAAAGAACTATCATACCAGCTGAGTCAGGGCCAAGGTAGAGGTCACTGCCAGAGAATGAGCAGCCTGTCACATTTGTAACAAAAAAAAAAAAGTCTTGAACAGCGTAAGTTAGGAATGCATTGCTTCATCTAAGAAAGGTTGTTTCTCTTCCCTCTGGTCAATGTTTGATTTGCATCTATGTAATAAATCATGAAAGCTGAAGTCAATGTGAGTCTTACCCACTTAGATATCTGGAACTAAAACTTAGAATAGACAAACTACCTAATAAAAATAACAAGACCATGTATACACAGTACAAAAACCAAGGATATATATATATATATAACAGATAACTGCTTTTATGAATTAAAATTAGGTGTTATTTATGTCCCACAGCCACCTTCTATGTGTGCCTGGGTCCTCGTGGCCAAAGCAGATATCTCTGTATGTTAATTTAGAGTCGACACATGAGAATACAAACTGGATAATAAATTATACTGCAGTATGCAAAAAAAATAAGTAATAGAACATAAGGAGTGTCTTTAATGAATGTGCTTCTTGAAGAAGGCAGAGCTTTAAATGGGGCCTTAAAGGAAACAATGAAAGAAAAGGGAAGAACTTGGGAGGAGAGGAAACAATTCTTATATCTTGACCAATTTAAAAATTCTGAAAACTTCAATAGATGAAAAAAGTTCATTGCATTTTTCTTTTTAGTAGCACTGAAGAGATTTTTTAAATACTTCAGCTACATTATCGCTTCTATTGAGGCAGCAACTTTCAGCACACCTTTTTTGCTTGTTTCTCCGGTGACTTGCAATCACTTATAAACACACCTATCCAAAGATTACTACGACTACTAGAGATTGCCCCGTACGGCGGGTTCCGAAGTTATGTACACATACCTCACCTGCTAGCTATAAAAAGAATAGAATGCTGTGAACTCTCATGATGATCTCGGAGTTTTGAAGGTAACTAGAATAGCTTAAGAGTTATTTAAAGCTTAAATAAGCTTGGTTCACATTCTTTTGCTAATAAGAAAAATAACTAGGAAGTCTAGCAATGAGTAGCCCTCTTTAACAATTCATTTACTCAAAATTTCAAGCATGAGATGATTACCAAGTAGCTTTTGTCTTACAATGCCATTTACCCATTAATCCACTTGGCTGACTTCCTAAAGATGGCTTAAGTGTTATTTCCACCAAGAAATCTTCCCAGACCTCCCCCACCTGCACCCCAACCCCCACGGGAGACTCCTCAGTGGTCCACAAGCACTCAGTGATTATCACCCACCGGGTACTCACAACACTGGCTTCTAACTGTTGACTTACTGCGTTTTGTTGTTTTCCCTCTTTTGTCCCTCTTCCCTCCCCCTCCTACTAGCCTCTGAGCTCCTCTGAAGACACATTATCGCCAAGTTCTTGCACAAATTCTGCTACAGAGTCGATACTTGACAAATGCTTGCTGAATGAGAAAACAGAGAGAAAGAGAGTGCTTAAGAGCTTAAATGGACCACAGAGATCTTCTAGTTATCCAACGTTCATTTGCTGTTTAAGAAACTACAGGTATAAAAGATTTAAACGCTAGAGCCAGGATTAGAAAACCCATTTCCACTGTTCAAAGATGCTTCCTTATATCAGTTCCTTGTTTACAGAACTTTATGTACAGAACCTTATTTACTTTTAACAATGTAAAATTACTGTTTTCAAATACTAACTGTACAATCCTAACTAGATATTACCCCAAAGAAATGAAGTAAGTCTATGTCCCTACAAAAACTTATACATGAATGTTGACAGCAGAATTATTCATAATAGCCAAAATGAGGAAAAACCCAAATGTCTTTCAACTAATGAATGGATACATAAAATATGGTACAAATTGAGCATTCCTAATTAGAAATCCAAAGTGCTCCAAAATTCAAAACTTTTTGAGTGCCAAGATGACTCTACTATTGGATAATTCCACACCTGACCTCCTATGAGAGGTTGCATTCAAAACACAGGCATACAGCACAGTTTATTCAGTGTCCCCAAGGGAAAAAAGACCCTTCAAGCCCCCTTCAGCTGCAATATATCTTTTCCACACATGCCAGATTCCCCCACACAAACACGCCCACAAAGGACAATAAAATCGCATGTATGCAGGCTGGATGTGTCAAAAGGCAGGTTTCCCCGTGATACCTCACATGGGGCCAAGACCTACATGCATTACACACTGCAGCTTTTGCTTATTCTTTGCTCTCTGGTGTAAAGATATTGGTGAAAATGTTCACACATTTTCATACTTATATGGTAATGCAAATTTTCCAATATCTGAAAAAATCCAAAATGCAAAACAATTCTGGTCCCAAATATATATGCATGTCTACAATGAATATTATTTGACCACAAAAAGGAATGAAGTATTGGTGCATGCCATAACATAGCTGAATCTTGGAATCATTATGCCAGGTGAAAGAAGACAGACACAAGACTATATACCGTAAGACCCTATTTACATAAAATGTGCACAACAGGCACATCCAGAAACAGAAAGTAGATTAGCAGCTGCATGGGGCTAGGGTGAGTCCAGATAGGGTGATGGAAATTTCTAAAATTGACAGTGACTAAAACAATTCTTCAAATGTACTAAAAACAATTTTATGGTATGTGAATTATATCTCAATAAAGCTGTTATTAAAAAATAATTAAAAATACAGTTAAAAAGTGAGTTATCAGTCATATTAGAATTTGGAAACTCTCATTCACAAACTTTCATTTTCATGTTTCTCCAAGTATTGTGTAATTGGTAAACCCAAAATTCATTTCAAATGCCTAAAATGTCATATTTACATCATCACAACTACTTATTCAAATTAGTTTCTATATTAAATATATGTTATTTTAATATTTTGAGAACTGGCTGTCCACGTAAAGGCTGTGTGGTTCTATAACTCTGAATGCTTGATTCCCCAAGCATCTTGAATAAAGGTATTTTTGCTGTATTTAAGTAATTGCTCTTTGGAATTTTAGTGTTGTGACTTCATATATTCAAAAGTAAGCCATGTTACTGATAAAGCATACATGAAGAGGAAGCAAATCCAGGAAAGGAAATTTCTTTCTCCAAGAGCTACTATGTATTATCCTGGTATTGTGTGGCAAGTCTTCTGCCTACACTGAAACCCACAGATACAGAAACTCAAAGGGAGCTGTGTTAATATTCAAGCTTGACTCCAGCAGGAATATACTTAGTCCTTTTATGATCAAAGTCAATGACATTGTAGTAACTCAGACTCCCAAGATCAAGCCTAAAATTAAGGTGGATTTCATTGCATTTAAGGTATATTTATTTTTTTAATTATATATTCATCATTTCAATATATTTTTTAATGCAAGGTGATTTTGCTAGCTACTTAACTGAATTTTTCAACATGAGTTTTTTGGTTGAATACCACATGCTTATTAATAGAACTCTAGATTTTTTTCCTTATAAGGAATAACTTCTAGATTTCTTTAAACAGAAAAGAGAGGTTTTCTTTTGAGGAAGAGGTTAAAGAAATCCAATTTGGGTCATATGTCATAAACTTGCAACAGGAGGGGAAAAACTCTTTTGAATATATTACATTTATAAGAATATTGAGTGGAGTTTTTTTGTTTTTTTTTTAACCCACTAATTTCAACTGAAAATCCAATGTAATAATATCTAAGAACCTTGTTTTATCAGGTTCTTTAAAAATCTGAAAACAGCAAAGACACCAGAGTTGACCATAGATACTAATAAAATTAATTAATAACAGATATTTTAGCAGTAGCACATTTTTGTAGTTTATAAAATTTAGAGACAATAAACTTCACAGAAACATACCATGAGCAAATCTAAGGATGGATTAGATATAAAACAATATTTTTTAAAAACTGATTCTATATAAAAGACCCATACTCAAGTGACCTGCACAAAAAGTATTCTAGGGGAATGAGTTCTGTCACTTTTGATAGTTGGTAAGATTTAAATTAAGACTAGCAGATTAGTTGATATGCAGTGAATCCAGGAACTTTGTATGAATCTAAAGTAAGTTTCCATCCCAAAAGCCAATGAAGATTCAAAAAGTAGATTCAATACATTTCTCATAAGACATGTATTAGGCACATAATATGAGCAAATATTCTATAATAATCAACAATATTCATAAAATAAGGCAAAATAACTATCCTCTGTCATACCAACACTCAGGCTCTGCCCAAATACATTGGCTGTACCAATGCAAATATGTTGTAGGATTGGTATTCAAATCACAAGTAAAACAAGTGTTAAAGGGCTAAGGGCAAACATTTTTCGAATACTTTAACTCATACTTTAAATAATAATTTGCTACCGAAAAGGATATTTGTATCCAAATTTGGCATTATTTGCTACTGCAGTGGGTACAAATATTTCAAAATAGTTTTTGCAAAGGGGTAGTAGTCATTTCTAAAAATAACCTCAACTCCTTGGGTGCTTCAACTTCCTATAAAAAATAATCAGCTAAAATTCCTAAATATACCTAATTGTATATTTACAAGGAAACTCATCGTATTTTAAACATAACAACCTTTTTTTTAAATGATTACAGATTTTTGGCTCTGAATTAGTACAGCGCAAATAACTCAAGCTATTCATTTTTTAATTTTTTTTATTTTTTAGAGTCAGAGTCTCACTCTGTCACACAGACTGGAGGGCAGTGGCACAGTCATAGCTCACAGCAACCTCAAACTGCTAGGTTAAAGCGATCCTCCCGCCTCAGCCTCCCAGAGTGCTGGAATTACAGGCATGAGCCACTGTGCCCTGCAGGTTATCTGTTTTTTATTTACTTATTAAGGAAATGAAAATAATATCTTGTCTACCCACCCAACTCACTAGGTTATTAAAATAATATATTATTAGTCATGACACCATTTTGAAAAGCACAAAACATTTGATACAACCAAAAGATATCCCAGTTATGTGAAAAATATGAATCACTCCTCACAAGGTTCAAATTTCCCTTTTAGGGCAAATCTGTCACTTCATTGACTTGCTTTCGTTTTTATTGAGCAGCTCTGTTTCCTTATGAACCAGAGAAAGCAGAGAGAATTAGAGTTAGGAAGTTAGTGTATTTAAGATTTTCCCTTCCATACTAAATACATCATATCATTACTCAACTCTCTCTTCTACCTATTCAAACTGATTTACATAGAGAAAAAGAAACTTGTAAATGGATGCCAGCGCTACAGAACATGTATTTTTCTCTGCCAACAAATGACTCTACAAAATCAACAGGGATGGCCAGGAACAGTGGTGCACACCTATAATCCCAGCACTTTGAGAGGCCAGCACGGGAGGATTGCTTGAGCCCAGGAGTTTGAGATCAGCCTGGGCAACATAGCGATTACCTGTCTCTGCAAAGAATAAACAAAACTAGCTGGCTGTAGTCCCAGCTACTCCGGAGGCTGAGGCAGGAGGATCATCTGAAGCCCAGAAGATGGAGGCTGCAGTGAGCTATGATGGAGCCACTGTATTACAACCTGGGTAACAGGGTAAGACCCTGTCAACCTGTCTCTATAAGAAGAAAAAAAAAATAGGGAAAATTTAGAAAGCACACTGGAACTTTGCTTTTTGACCAAATATGTGTCAGAGAAGACAAATGTGAGGAAACACATCAGCTACAAGAAACACTTTAAATGAGCACAATCTTCATTTTATTTTCATTTATGTAACTTCTGACAAGGCAGGGAAAGTCTGGACCAAAAAAAAAAAAAAAAAGGATCTAGATTCCAATTCTATCACTTAATAGATTTATGACCCCTGGCAAGTTGTTAATTTCACTGAATGACTATCTCTTTATCTTTAAAATAAATTTTATGACGGATTAATACTACTCACCTGGGAAGTTTATGACGAGAATGACATCAATTTAAATTAAATCTAGGCAAAACATCTGGCAAAGTATAGGCATTTGGTGTTACTTCCCTTTTCTACCCTACTTTCAAAAATGGTTTCAGAAGTTCTCTCTTCATTTTATTTGGACATAAACCAAAAGTAATGGAAGCTATCACTTATAAAGGACACCATAAGATTAGTATCCATGTATCCTTTAAAAGAACTCTTTTTTTCTCCCCCTAGTACAAAGGACATACATAAATCTTGAAGAAGGGTCAAGGGACTAACAGAGTTCACTGTTCATTTTTACTTAATATCAGTACAATAACCTTGGAAGTTGTGGCTGAACAAACCCTTGAAAGAATGCCAAAATACAATCAGATATTTTTAGTATCAGTAAGATTTGTGTGCTCCTGCCAGATAGAAAGAACATCAAAAAAAAAGTTAAAGAAGTCTATCATAAAGTTCAAAGATCTTTAAAGCTAAGTGAAAAGATATTTAATTATCTTAAGAGCCAAAGAAATGCAAAATCTAATCGAGTATTACAGACAACATTCTATACAAGGGTAGAACAGGGACTGAGCTACATGGTGAAAAAGGAACTAACTTTTAACATCCCTGTTACCGATAAACAAAGCTCAATGTATCTAGGAAATGAACTAACAAGAATCTGATAAGCATCCTGCTCAAATGCTTCACTGCCATCTCAGTTGAGAAAATTGCTTGGGATAATATAATCCTGAGGAGATTTAGAAATAAACTTAAAATATTTAGGAGAATCAAACTCACGTCATTAATATTTTATGATTACAAAAGAAACCCATGATTGATTTTGTTGAGACAGGATCTCGCTCTGTCACCCAGGCTGGAGTGCAGTGGCCCGATCACAGCTCACTAATCCCTGTAACCTCAAACTTCTGGGCTCAAGTGATCCTCCCACCTCCATCTCCCAAAGCACTGGGATTACAGGTATGAGCCACCACGCCTGGTCCATTATTTTAAGCATTTGTAACTTATAAAAGGATATGACCTAGAGTGACAGTAATTCCTTATAATTTCAATTAAAATTAAAAACTGAATAACTGATTTAGACCCCATGATTGTAAGTAGAAATCTTACTAGATCTATGTGATGATGAAAGGACATCGCTGATTTAGTTTGGCTATAAATGAAAACTTTTTTCCTACTTTCAAGTCGTTGTCCACTATTTCTATTAACTTTCCGGTAGTTATTCATTAACTATTCTCCCAACTTTGTAATCAGCAAAATATGTAACTCTATTCATCCTTGGTATTTTAAGCCACAGTGTTGTAAAATCCCTGAAGGAAATTCAGGCAGTAATATAGAAAACGTCTCTTTTCTTTGAAAATAACAGTCATTTTAAAAAAGAAATTGTTTATATAATCTTGGATTTTAGCCAGGTTTCAATTTTTATGAATGAAAATGAATATATAATCAATGTAATAAGAAATCAAATACAATCTCAAAGCTTATTTAACATTGCTGATGACCTAATGAAATTATATTTACCTCACAGCCCTGATTTGATAGGGACAGTTACTGCTGGCCCTTTTTCACCTGATAATCTGTACCTTCCATCTAAAACATCATCCCAATTCAGTAGGAAATAGCTTGATGACTACGTCACCCCTCCTCCCACAGATACGGAAGGGTAAAATTGACGGTGGGGAATATGTACAGAGAAAATGGCCTGGAAAAGCGTAAAGATGTTTTCTGTCTCTTCAAAATCCCCTTACCCTTTTTGAAAATTAAACCTACATCCCTGCCTCAGCCTAGTGGCTGGGAGGGGCAGGAGAGTGTCCTTTGTTTTGGAGCCAAGGAGAAGGCTCAGTGGAATTGCTCAGGTGGAAGACAGAAGGTTCTTAGCCAATATGGGATTATGGGATTAATCAGAACCTTTAAAAGCTCTGTAACTGCTGCTCAGAGGAAGACGGTGGTACTTTGAGATGGGACTCTGCCAACCTCCTCATTTGCTAGCAAATTAATAAACTCCTCTTTCCTTCTCCTCAAAAAAAAAAAAAAAGAAAGAAGAAAAAAATCTGAAATTCTACTCATATGGTACACATAGTTATATACACATATTTTTTGTGTGTGGAAATAAACTATACCCAAAGGAATAATAACACTCAATATGTTTTCAATACAAAGAAGGTTCTTAACTTACTAATTTTCTCTCGAAAGCTTGCATCCTTTCTGAAATGCTCACTGGTACTTTAGAAACGGGGTTCCACTACCAACAAAATAGGTTGTTTGGGAAAATTAGACATGTGTAGTGAAATGAATACCCTGGAATTTTATCCAACCAGCGTTCACTGATGGAAAGAATCCAACCAAACTGGGAGCCAGCAGTTACTGGAGAACACAGCATCAAGCAACAGGACAGAGCGAGCAACACCATCACAGGTACAGGCTGGCAGGTAGGCAGGCAGGCCTGAGAGCAAATAGTGAGATCCCAGGTAAAGTTGCACAGGTACCGTGAAGACACATAACCAAACACAGAAAGCAAGATAAGGACTCCCATTCTACAATGGAGGCATAGAATGCCTAAACTTCCCCAACTCAAACAACACTGGCCCCCAAACCTAAATCAGGACTGACTCAGAAAGTTGTGCAAGTTTATGGGACATTGGTAGAATTTGGTGACACTGAGTGGTGTAGGCTATCACAATGCCAGAACTACAACTATGCACATAAAAAATTCCAACTCCTATTTCTGCCTCACATAAGCACTGATTTTTAAAACCATAAGAGACAACAAATTTGAAACAAATGAAAATGTATTAAGAATAATTATACCCATTTCATGAAAAAATTCAGTGCCCAGACAGTCAAGGGAACTTAAGAAAATTAACATAAGTCAAGTTCAGATATTTTTTTAGAATAGTAATTAGAGCAAAAAAGAAAGTATTATCTAGTGGGAATCAAAAGAAATAGGAGAACTATTTTGGGCCAATTTTGTAATAAAAAAAGATTCTGAATCTCTTCAGGTTATTCTTGATTATCCATGCCACAAGAAGTGTACAGGAGTATGGATAAAACAGAGCAATAGATATTACAAAAATCATCATACTTTGATACACATTTTAAGAAGTAAAATTTATACACTAAATTTATCTTACTATTTATACTATTCATGTTTTCTTTTGAACAGTAGGAATCAAATAGTAGGCTATTGAAGGTTGCTTAAAAGTAAGCATAAGATTTCAGACAAAAAATGAGACGGCTTAATATCAACAATCCTTTATTAAAGGATGTACACTTCAAGAAAAAGGAAACTAATGCCAGAGGAAGATCTGGGACATATGAATAAACAGTGAAATAATAAGTGAAATGAAAAACAGGTATGTAAATGAAAACAAACAATTACATTAACAATAATAATAATTGTCTGGTTCAGTGAGTTGAAAAAAAAGACCTAAATATGGACAATTTTATAAACATATGAAGAAGAGTAATAAAAATTACTTGTATGATTCAAAAGGAGAGTAAAGATATTAAATAACTGTAGACTTTGTTAAGATGCATAACGTATATACATACATATGCATATATACTCAAACACATATTTTTAGAATGACCAATTTGAAAAATGACTTTATAACTTCCATACTAGTGGAAGGGACAAAATGAATGAGAAAGAAAAACTCAAAACTTTGCCCAAAAAAATGAGAAAAACAGCAAAAGTGGGAATGAACATAAAAAATGCTAAAAATAATCACAAATACATTAGTAATCATAGTAAACTTAAATGTACCAAATCCCTTATTTAAAAAAAAAAAGTATGAAATTCTAAGAAATCCAATGATATGCTGTTCCTAAGAAATGCCTAAAACATAAGGATACAAAAAGGTTGCAAATAAAAAGATTTAAAAAGATATGCTAGGCCTTCAAAGGAAAGTTAATATAGCTATACTTGCATCAGACATACAGACCTTAAGTAGAAATAAAGTAATGGCATATACAGTCATAAGAGAGAATGATGTAAAAAATTATGAAGGAAGATATAACTCCAAACTTGTATATACTTAACAAATAGCTTCAAAAATATATAAATAAAAAATGTAAGTAAAATTAACACAATTCTCCCACTACTAATATATAAAGCTAATAAAACACTTGGTAGAGACAAAGTTCAAGTTTGAGAATTGCTGCTTTAAAAAGAAAAAAGAAAGAAAGAAAAAGCTACCTCTTAAAAGAATAGAACTTTTGATTGGGAAGAGATAGCATGTAATTTTGAAGCATGAAGCATTTGAAATGCCCCATCTACTATCCAGAAGATGTAACCTTGGTAGAGAAGTACTCTCTTGCAGAGAAGCAAACTACCTCAACACTACATCCTGTCATTTACCTGGCCTCCATGTAGGCATGGCATCTGTAAGCCCAGGTCTGCCAGAAGAAACTTGTTGGTACTTAAGCATGCATTTTGATATTCATTGCCCTTTACAGAGACTGATTTAAAAAAAAAAAAAATCCCTCTAACTTCTTTAAGTAATGGTACCTATTTAAATTGGAGATGCCAAAAAATAAAATGTCTAACATATCAGTATTCTACATATTTCATCTGTCCCTTATCTTTAACCACAATAAATTTTCAGATCTTTCTAATCAACATTTAAAATCTACAGATTCATTTTCATGTGTAATTTTGAGCTTTATAAGAATGTCTTGGCCTGGTACAATGGCTCACGTCTGTAATCCCAGCACTTTGAGAGGCTAAGGCAGGAGGATCACCGGAGCCCAGAAGTTCGAGACCAGTCTAGGCAAAATAGTGAGATCTCATCTCTACAAAAAAAAAAAAAAAATTACAAAATTAAAAATAGCCAGGCGTGATGACACGCGCCCTGTAGACTCCAGTTACTCAGGAGACTGATGGTGCTACTGCACTTCTGCCTGGGTGACACAGTAAGACCTTGTCTCAAAAAAAAAAAAAAGAATCTCTTACATTCTTAGCACTATGTTAGCTATTAGCATTAGCATTCTGAAGACTAAAAGTTCCTAGAATTCTATGTGAGCCACTGATCTAGTAAAATAAATTAAAATTAATATTTGGACTAATGAAATAAAATCCAAGAAATAAATTCTGTACATAAGTACATATGCAAACCTTTTTGTTAACAAGTTCTTTCATTTCTATTTACAGTGCTTTGTGCATGTCAAATAACCAGATTACTAAAAAATATTTAAAAGATTAAAACTGCTTTAGCAAAACAAGTTTATGTCTTTATTAATTCTTTTCCTCCAACATGTTTCCATATTTCAAAACATATATTAACAAATATTTTATCCTATTTCAACTGATATACTTTAATGCAATATTATTGTCTCCTGACGGTGACAAAGCAGCGAGAGGATGTTTGTGAAGTGGGCATAAATATGAAGTGACTACAGCGGCAGTTTTATGCCAATTTCACACAAAACAAAATGAAAGATTGGCAATTTTTCAGTGAACTGGGACAAGTACAATGAATCAAGTTAAATTATTTAAACACCCTCCCTAAAATATGTTCCTCTCCACCCCCACAAAACATTTTTTTCCTAAGAATTCATGCTTAATCATCCAGATAACCCTGGCTATGTTCATTTGACCTTAAGAATCCCTGTCTTTTGTATATGTCATGAAAATAAGCTTCAAAATTTTCTCTTAAGAAGGTATAATCATCCTCATTAAGAGGAAAGAAAATTATCAGAGGTTAACTAACTTACATGAGATGACTACTCGAGCTTGCAAGAGTTGAAGGAGCTAACATAATGCTTTTACTATCATCCTTCCCTAATTTTTTATTTTTTTATACATTTATTTATTTATTTATTTACATACACACACATGTATATATGTAGATGTGCATATACATACATAAAATGGATTCACATCCTACCAAAGTAAAATAAAAGTACATATCTCATGTAAAGAAAGGAAATCAAGGCAATCAAGAGATCTTTAGGAGCAAAAGTTTGCCTCTTGGCTATCACACTCTTTCAGAAAGTATTCTATTAAGTAGTCTAAGTAACACAGATATCATATACTATCCCCCCCAAACCACTGGAACCAGGTGGAGAATATAAACTTAGAATCCAAAATTTGATCAGGAATTTCCAATTTTTGTATCCTTGGAATCTAATTATCCATACACATCTGAAAAGCATTACCCCTAATGCCCTGAAATAAAGGAATTAAATTAAAATTCTACAGTAGCTCTCAAAATCCTCTTCAGAGGTACCAGGAACAGCAAATTCAGGCAATCTGTTATTCTGAGAAAAAGATTCAGAGAGCCAACAAAGTATACAAAAAGTGGCTATAGAAGCTGCTCTGAAAAGGGACTGGGATTTCTACAAATGAACAAATCTGTCAAAGAAATGTCTTTGATCACTGGGTCATCACTCTTGTTTTAGTCAAAGTTTAATTTTAACTATAGGTTTAGGAAATGAGGTGCCCTCTTCTCCCTTAAGTAAAAATGAGCAGATCTAAAGAACCATGAATCAATTCCAAAGCATAGGAAGTAATGATCCTTTTTTCAGTGGAGTGTATTTCTACTATAGTCACAGACTAATTCACTAATTATATAATAAATGTTTAGTGAGTGTGTAAAGGGCACAGTGCTAAGCACTACTGGTGATAACATTCAGCATTATTTTATGTAAATATCATTAGAGACATCTGAAGGAGCAGGTGATCAAAGTGGATATATGTTGGGGTGGGAGGGCAGGAAAGGCAGGAAAGACTCAATGAGGAAATGTTATCAGAAATGGACTTGGGAAACTATAGTTAACTATTATTTGTTGTATATTTCAAAATAGCTAGAAGAACTGGAATGTTCCCAACACAAAGAAAAGGTAAATGCTTGAGGTAATGGATATCCCAACCATTCTGATTTGATCATTACACTTTGTAAACATACATCAAAAATGTACGTGTACTCCAAAAATATGTACAACTATTATATATTAATAAAAAAATAAGGATTTGGAAGACTGACAGGACTCTCATACAGATGGGATGAGGTAAGTGAATGAGGTAAGTACTTTATAAACAAAGAGGAAAAAAGACTAAGAAATTAAAAATTAGAAAACTGACCATATTTTAAAGATAAATATTGCAGTTTTGCTAAAATGTAGGTCACAATTTGGCCTTCACTGATTTTCTTATTACCATACTCCACTGAAAGAAATTTGAATTCTCAACACATCTCAAACCTCTTTTATACACTATCATCATCTACCATGCATAGAAATGATGGTTATTCATAGACTTACCATTGTAAATGTCATTGTGGACAAGGACCTAGTTTTGAATCTGAAACATTCAATAAATATCATCTCCACCCCTCCTCCCAGGTTCTAACACACTGCCTGGAATCATGGGAGTTCAAAGCACATTAGCAGATGACATAAAGGCAGTCATGGCTTTACTTACTCAAGTTCTCTTCTTGTAGATGACTATAAATCATCCCTGGGAAGGCAAAGCAAAATCTCTGGACAACAGACCTAATCAAAGGTATCTTACCTTCGGCAAATACCACTGCACATTTTTTCCCCATTTTATTTCCCAAGGACCCTCACTCATTCAGCAATCAACATTTCCACAATTTCTACAGATCCTAAATGGCATAAACAGGGAAATTTCCATGTGAAAATATAAAGCATTTGTTTACAGAAAGAAATTTCAGAAAGTCTTTATTTATATTCTAACTTATGTGCAAATAATCGTTTAGGAGAGATTTAGAAAATACAGCTTTAATAACAACAAAAAACTATAACTCTCTGGGGAGATATCTAATGGCCTGTGTTTGTCCCAGAGAGATGAAAACAGTTATCTGGATAATATAAATAAAAAGGCTTATGTAATTATTTTAATCAACAGTATATTCAGTTTTGGTAACCTTGAAATAGATTTCCTGAAAATTTTAGGAAAATACATGAAAAATTAATAAATTCTATCCTGCTCAAAATAACTAAATAGCCCAAAAATGATGAAATAATGAGTTCTATGAATTCCAGATGTTTTAGCTCACCTAAAATCAGTGTAGCAAACTCCTAGAAATTATAAAATGGGTTTTTAATAAGAAAATTAACAGTTATTTAAACATCAATATTCACCTATAGAAACTATCACAAAATTCTATAAACATATTTTGTAAAGGGCAGAGAGTAAATATTTTAGGCTTGGCTGGTCATACAGTCTCAGCTGCAACTACTCACTCTGCCTTTGCAGTGTGAAAGCAGCTGTAGACAATACTTAAAGGAATGAATGTGGCTGTATTTAATATACCTTTATTTACAAAAAGAAACATAAGTTTAGATTTGGCCCAGGGGCCACAGTTTGCCAATCTCTGTTCTAAATTATTCAATTACAATGATTGTCTTTTAATTCTTAAGGTTGACATTCCTAGATGGGTTCATACTTCTTATCCCCCAGTCAAGTCTAGGAAGTGGTTGTTCCCTGCTGCGGAATACAAAAGAGAACTAATTTGAAGCTCAGATTAAACTCTAGAGAAATTGACTGTAGAGCTACTAATGCTATGGCCTCTGAGTGACAGGCCAAGGGACTAAGAATCAGAAAGACAAATCCTATTTGACTGATAAGAAGAGAGAAATAGGAAAAATGACATATAGATATTTAAATAATCATTAAAAGGATTATTTCTGAGTCTTATGTATCAGACACAAAACTGGGCCCTTTATACATTTCATATAATCTTCAAAAGCATATGAGGCAGAAATTATTCCTATTTTCAGGTAAGGAAACTAAGGATCAAAAAAATAACCTCGGCCCAAGGTCACAAGGATGCAAAAACTGGAACTAAACAGTCGTGCTCTTTCCATTAACTATGTCACTTCTCTAAAAATTCAATGATTTCTTTTCTCAATCTCCTTGCGTATTTTAAAAACAGACTCTAACTTTTATCATTAAGATGATTCTTAAAAAATCATTTGTAAGATACATGGAAATTATAACTTAATTGTACAAAATCAGATTTGAATAGAAATCAGGTTCCCACACTGGACAGTCCACAAACACTTATCAGATCCCAAATATGGGTAACTTGTAATTCTGGGAAATGGGTCGCTCTAGGCCAAAAAAAAAAAGTTGCCAATTAATGGAGGCTTGACCATTTCCGTGACAAATTGTATTTGAAGAACGTTTAGATAAACTCCTTACTAAGAAATACAAACATACTTTCTTGTCTTCTTAAGGAGAGCACACCGAAGAGGTTCAAATTATCAATGAATCATGCCATCACATAGGCAGAAGTACAGATACCAGGCACTAGGGAAAAAGATGCACGTAAAAATACAATTCCAATGTCCTTACCATCTTCACTGAGGATTAGGTGACTATCTCACCACCCACCTACGCACACTCACCACCGCACCACTCCATGGCAAAACTGATCTCTGCTTTGTGCCTGTCTGTCCCATCCCATCTCTGCAACAGCTTCTACATGCCACTGTTTTTTCTTTTACCCTCTTCCTCTCTACTTCCATTTTATCCTTGTCTCTTATATGTTACGGTCTGTCCTGCTACTTCTCAATTTTAAAAAATGTTGGTCTTTCGTAGACACCATCAAACTAAGGAGAACATACTTTCCTTTCTGGCAAAATGAAGAAGCGCACTGACAGTACACATAATGTGACCTTCAAATTTTCAGCTCTTCTCTGATTTTGGTATTCCTCGAAGGGGTCTCTTTCTTTGTTATGAAAGACTTTTTATAATGAAAGATGAGAGCTGGGCAAGTGTATTTTTGCAAAGTTAACACTCTTAGACTTCCAGTTTCCTTACTTAAGTTTTCTAATAAAAAAAAAAAACTTTTCCTATTTTAAAAAAATATAAGATTGTTTCCAGTTTTAAAGTTCTATGAATCTATCACAAATCAATACTGTACATGATACTTGATTTTTTGACCTTGCATTCTGGTCTTTGAAGAGAAGCAACTTTAAGTAGAGAAAGACAAGAAAGTAGATGAAGACATCTAGAGGAATTCTAAAGGGATTTTAATTGTTTTTAACAACTCCATAGGCTAACAGAACTGGTTCATTTTACATTAAAACTTAACATTTTCCTTTATACAAAAATAATACCAATACCAAATTCATATTTATGAACTAGGATTAGCATCATTTTTGGTTAACAGAGCAAGTGAAGAGAGGGAAAGAATATTCTAAGGAACTGGGAATGAGTTAGAAGAGGAATAGCATTAAGGAGGATGTTGCACGTCTGGATGAAATGCGTTAAGCTCCAATTAACTCCACTGTAGTAAAAGGAAATGGAGAGCCTCCACTATACTCAATCCTCCTAAGAGGAGGAAAGGAAGAAATGGGAGATGGCTACATAATATCAAGCAAATTATCTAACCTCACTGAGACTCCAATTCTTCATATATAAAATCTGAATAATAACAGTAGCCTCCTCAAGGTGATGAGAAAGGATTAAATGAGTTATTGCCTGTAAGTTACTTGGCATAGGACATGACACATTGTCAGGGTTTAATTAACATTAGCCATCATGATTATTATGGTTCAAATTCTTTTCCATAGAAATACTTCCAAATCAGAACCTTCATCTATTCATGA
>CAUYSK010009673.1:0-11291 GCA_963575035.1 Avahi laniger
CAGCCTTGGATTACCCTGGACTTCAAAGGAGTTTCAACCTCAGAAGAAAAGGGTAAGATAATATCTAGGCAACAAGACCACCAACAGAGCACTTAACCTGGCCTAAGTTGATAGCAATTCTCCCGAGCTCACTGTGTCACCGTCCACTGAATGATGCAACGTGGTGAGGAAATACCTGGCAGGACCTCGCACACCTGTCCAACGGCAGCACCACCCTGAGTTAAGGGGTCAAAGCAACCTTTTTAGAGTTCATGAGAGCAACACAAAAGCTAAGAAGGAAGAGTCCCCATAGTTCATGCTGCCCTAGTCACCACCCCTAACTATGCCATCCTGGAATTCCATGCAAAATGTCTCCATGGATGAAAAGTGTAAGATATTCAAGCAGATATGCATAAACCCATGCAGACGGCAGCATTGTTCACAATAGCCAAAAGGTGGAAACAACCCAAGTGTCCATTAACAGATGAATGGATAAATAAAACATCATCTATGCACACAATGAAACAGTACTCAGCCTTGAAAAGGAAGGAAATTCTGACACATGCTACAAAGGAATGAACCTTGAGGGAATTATGCCAGATGAAATAAGCCAGTCACCAAAAGACAAATACCGCATGATTCCCCTTCTATGAGGTGCCCAGAGAGTGAAATTCATGGAGACAAAGTAGAATGGTGGTTGGTTTCCAGGAGCTGGGTGGAGAGGGGCATGGTGAGTTAGTGTCTAATGGGTGCAGAGTTCCAGTTGGGGAAGATGAAAAGTTCTGGAGATGGATGGTGGTGATGGTTACTCAGTAATGTGAATATACTTAGTGTCACTGAACTGAAAACTTAAAAATGGTTAAGATGGCCAATTTTAAGTTATATGTATTTACTATAATAAAACAATTTTCCAAAAGTAAAGCACAGGAAAGAGTATGGTCAAGGAGCATGACGTTGTGTGTGTCGAGGGAGCACAGCTCAGCTGCCCGGTGTGTAAGTGACAAGCCGGAAGCCCCATGTGAGCACTCAGTCCATTCCCAGGAAGGAGAGGGAGTCAGAGGACCCCACGTCTCAGGCCTCCACCATCAGAACTGACACCCACAGCACATAGGGAGGGGCTGTCCCTGTATACACAAGTGGACCTTGGTGGTGGCCCCAGGCCACCTGGGACTCTTTAAAACTTCCTGAGTATCCCTGGATAAAAGAGAAATCACAAGAACGAACTGGTTACTAGACTGACATGCCACTGACAGTGTGCAATGTTCTTTCAGTGATCTAAAATGACACCACAACATAAAGCCACTTGAGGACACTCTGGGGCAATGGTCCCTAAAGTGAGGTTCATACACAAAAGATACACCATCACTGGAGTTCAGAAAAATACTACAACTTTTGTTTGTAATTATCATTTATCTTATTCTTTTATTTGTATTTTGTATATATTTCAATGGATGGAACATATTTATGCATTACATAACTACAATTTATAAATAAACACACACCCACCTTGAGTGTGCACGCACAAATACTTTTCACTGACAAAGGTGTGAGATCAAAAACATCCTGAGACTACTACTGTAGTGAACCAGCTACATGGCAAAGAATTGATAACATTTAAATTTTTCTAAAAAGCATACGTGCAACTTCTTTGTCAGCACCCTTGTTAAATTCTAGGTCCTCACATTTATCAGGATAACTATCCGGCATTACACACTTCCTCAAAAGCCAGAAAAATTTAAACAGCTTAAACCTTTTGACACTCAGGTACAAGATCAAAAGAACACAGGATCCCCAGGCTGGGTAGCACCATGGGGTGGTGGCCCTAGGTAACATCGCCTGGGGGTCCCAGAGCCCCAGTGCCACCTGTTCTGTGCCCCAGTTCTGCCCCTTTTGGGCTGAGACCTCCCTCTCTGGGCTGCCGTTTCCTCAGGTCAATGAAGAATTCATAAGCACCTCACTGGGCTACCTGAGAACTGCATCAAAGAAGTTCATAAAAATTCTGGCAAGTATATAGTGCCAGAGAAATACATGAAGGCAGTAGCCCTGGAGGATTATTTTAAAATGTATATCTCATTATTATTTGAGTGTGGTGAGGCTGACAGAACAGGAGAGAACAGTCTTTGAAAAGACAGTTTATTATTCAGTTTTCAAGAGAAGGAGCTGCCACACCTTGGGGGGCTGCCACAGGGGGAAGCAAGCACCAGGATGGACCTAGAGGCAGAGGGAGTGGGAGAGAGGAAGGAGCCTTTACTGCGGTTCCCATGGGAAAGAATGGGAGCTGAGGGGTAAGCAGGCTTAGAATCAGGTAGTTTGAAAAATTTTAGCAGACTCTGGGACACAGGACTGTCCCAGGTTGCCTCGTACCTGGACCTGGGCTGTTTAGGTCAGGCGGGTAGTGGCCTGAGGGTGAAAGCTCGATTGGTTGGTTTGCACAAGGAAGTCATTCCATCTCTAAGAATTAGCTACACCTGGGAGGGGCCATCCCTCCAGGGTCACTAGGGCCCCAGAAGTCACAGCATCAGAACACAGAAAATAAAAAGACACGGTTAATCCAGGATTGAATGAGTAAGAACTAACTTAAGATGTCACTGCAAGCAGTAGATGGGAACAGTGCCCAGAATTACAGACACCACCCTCCCTCTGTCCCCAAGGACACATTAAGAAGGAATTCCCATTAAGTCCTGCCAGACACTTCTCAGAGAAATTAACACAGAGGATGGGAAACTGAAAAGGGAAAAAGAAGAAAGGAAGACTAGAAACCAGGAGGTTAACAGTGATCAGCCCAGGACTCAGCTCAGCGCTGGTCCCCACTCACCCCGGGGCCTCTGCGCGTGTGGCCTTCTGGCCCACAGCACGCTCCCCACCACGCAGCAACCAGATTTCCATGTAATGAATCAAACTTTCCATCCTACTTAAAAGCAATGATTCTCTACCCCCCCCCGCCCCGAAAAATTTGTAAATGGAAAATGTTACAATGCAAGTCACAAAGAGAGTTAAACGCCAAGAAAAGTTGCACACATCTGATTTCACTAAATTCTGTTGTGGCAAAGTGAATAAATAAAACAATGACAATGAAGACAATGACAGTATGAAATGTTACTGCCTAGGTTTCTACCAATGAGTCATGACCTATATAATAAAAATATGCAGTTCCATTAAAGTACTCTGTTTTAGAAAATAAATACATGCCACGTCTATCTTGAGAATGTTAAAAATCACTTTGACTTATTTAAAAATGGCTTGTTTGTTCAGAGAGACAAAAGTTGAGGGCATCCCAACAGGTACAGTAGCCCCTTCCAGATAACTCCCGCTCTTCCTGCTGCGTTGTCTTTCTTCCTTGGATCACTGAGTTTTCTAAATTAATAGATTGCCCAGGCCACTGTGCATTGGAGATGGCCGAGACAGAGAGAGTGGATAGGCTTTCTAACCGAAAGGAAACTGATTTCCAACTTGGCAAAGAGCAATGGGAGAGGTCCGGACTGTGTCTGGTACAGTCTTGTCTCTGGCCAGGCCCAGGAGAGAAAAGCCCAGAAAAGGGGATGTGGCCACATTTTCAAAGCCAGCCCGCCACAGGAGAGGCGTGTCCCCAGGCTAGTCCTCTGGGTGCTTGCCAGTTTGGGAGAATGCAAGGGCTGAGGGAGACCAGGCGTCCCACTGGCTCGGACCAAGGGCCACACCCGCCTGCACCAGCTGGGGCGCGGTAACTCACCAGCATGCTCGCCCAGGCCTGGGCGCCAGAGCAGCTAGGGGGAGCACAGCCAGCGTGTCACCGCGGACTGTGCCTCCGGGGTCTGCCGCTCACCTCCCACCCACTCTGCTGCACAGAGCACCAAAGGTCCCCAGGGTCACATTTGGACAAAGGATAGAACTTGGAACCAACATTTAACTGTTGCAAACTTGACTTATTTTAACTATTAATAGAAATATCCAAAAACAAAAGGCAGAAGACAAGAGTAGTGAAATGCTGTAAAACTCTAAAGATGACTCAGTTCAAACTCCTGGTCGCAGCTTGGGTTTCCTGCCATGCTGTTAACCCCTCACGTACCGGATTCCTTTAGGGGCAGAAGTTTCCATGCAGAACAAGGAAAGCAGACAGAGGCTGTGGGAGCCAGTCGAGGGTTCCAGGAACGCAGAGCTTGGGGGCAGGGGGCCTTGCCTAGTCAGACCTAGCTCGCCCTCAGGTCTCTTTACACCCTGGGCCCCCTCTAGAAAAGTCCTACAGTTCCTACAGAGGAAAACCTGATGCTGAAGAAAAAAATAAGGCAGGCAGGTCCCTGAGGTGATCTGAAGTTCCCTACATCGGGAAAGCTCACAGGTCTCCAAAGCAGGCACTAAGCGCTCTCCTGAGAGGTCCTGCATGGCACATCTCTGCCAGGAAGTCCTCCACTGCTGGTCTAGGAGGATTTTCCTTTTGAAAAGCAAAGACTTACTTTAAGTTTTTTAATTGTTATAACTTGATAAGCAAAAATGATTCAAATACATCATTAAATGGGTCAATGAAGTAAACTCATTTCATGCTTTTAAACAAATCCCCCCAAAAAGGTTATTACCAAATCCAATTTCATTTATAATATACACCGCACTGCCTTTTAAATTATTAATTTAAACAAATAATGTCTTAATTTTACCATCTCCCAGAGGGCTTTTTCCAGTGAGGTCCATTTCTCAGAAGATATTGGAGCCAACTCACGGTACCCCTGGATTCTTGGCAGTCCATAAGTTAGCAATAGGGGTCCAGGAGCTATTTTCAGTATTTCAAAATGCTTTTCAAAAACTGTACATTTACCCATGGTAAAACTACTTAGGCTAAAGGACACCTACAGTTCTTTATTTGAGTTTAGAAGAACATCTACTTCAGTGTCTTCAAGTGAACAAACATTTTGACCAAAAGATGTTAATAACAACACTAGTGATAGCAGCAGTATTAGTGACGATAATGAGTGCAGCTAACCTTTTCGAATACCTGACTGTGGCACCACACCCCACCCTTGTGTGCATTAAGTTGACAGCACACCCCAGGCCACTATCTTCCCTTCTCCCCTCCCTCCATCCTCCCTCCTTCAAAGGAGAACCCTGGTTGAAGAAAGCTGCATCCTGCCTAGAATCTAACTGCTGGCAAGGGTTCGACCTCATTGAGGGTGTTGGGGCTCAGAAACTGATACCCCAAAATATAGCACTTTGACATGATGAACTGAAGAAACCTCCAGGTCTCTCTGACCTTTTCTCCCCTTCTGTCTCTCAATCTTCTGCCTCTCCCAAAGCACAGGATAAAGTTGTTCTCTCAAATACCCTGAGTGCCTACAGTCCCAACTCACCCAAAAAAAAAAAACAATTAATTACCTTTACCTCTGGTCCTTTTCCTGAGTTTTCATTAACTGAACTCATATTGCAGGAAGAAAGACTGAAGTCTGTTAACACACCTGGAATGACTTGTTACAAACCACTGTCTGCTTTGTGGGCCCAACAGATTTTGTTCTAGGCCACTGTATGTTCTTCAAGCCCATTGAATTACCCTGAAAATAATTTACTACCCCCTCAAAATCATCCACACTTCCCCATCTCCTTTTCCCCTAAAAAGAAGGGTATGTAAGCATCTGTACCCACTGGGATACTGGATACTCATTCTCCTCCAATCCCCCATGCTCACACTAAAATAAATTTGCATGACTTTTTTCCTATTCATAGGCCTTTTGTCAGTTGAACTTTCACAGGGTGAAGGGGAAGTTTTCCCTAGGCCCCCTACAAGAGGATTTTAATTGTCTCTGATTAATTTAAAATGGGCAAAAGAATTCATTATTACCTAATAAAAATGGTTTGGTAGGCAAAGTACTCCAAAATGCAGTACCCTCAGTGGAAAAATAACCACAGGGTATGTGCAGGATTGCAATGCATACAAACTGTACTCTGGGAAAATGCAAAACAAGTAAACATAGAAAGCCAAGCTAGGCGTATTCCAAAAAAGTAGAAATCAAAATAGCCTCATGTTTCCTGTAAGTTCCTACAAGGTGCTATATATAGCAAGGTAAGTCTTGTACAAATAAGTACATTGGGCTTCCCTGTCGCAGGGATTCAACAGTAAGCTAGATCATGCTGTGTCAGGCAAGAACTTAACAGGCGCTCACAGCCCCTTCTCAATCTAACCAAGTCAAGGAATCCAGAATGTGGATAAGCTTTGTCTTTAAAATGTTCTTCCAGTCTGGGCATGGTGGCTCACGCCTGTAATCCCAGAACCTGGGAGGTACAGGCAGGGGGATCACTTGAGCTCAGGAGTTTGAGACCAGCCTGGGCAAGAGTGAGACTCCGTCTCTACTAAAACTAGAAAAAATTAGCTAGGCGTGGTGGTGTGTGCCTATGGTCCCAGCTACTCTGGAGGCTAAGGCAGGAGGATTGCTTGAGTCCAGAAGTTTGAGGTTGCTGTGAGCTAGGATGATGCCACTGCACTCTACCCGGGGTTGACAGTGAGACTATGTTTCAAAAAAAAATGTTTTTCTAGAAGTGCTTTTCTGTGAGAGCCTGACCTATCTTAGGGAAAGGGAAGTTCTTCATTGGATGGGACTGCCCTAAACATGGGCATCACATACCAAAGAGCAGCCCAACCCCTGAACACCAAGTACCAGAGACAATGCCAGCTACTATGCTAACCAAATATTTGCCAACACATCTAGAGGCAGTACTGTCCCCAAAGTGAGACAACCTGATCCCTCCCTTGCAGGAATGATGAAACCTGTAGAAATGAAATAGAGAATAGGAAAACAATAGAGAAAAATAAACAATACAAAAAGTTGGTTCTCTGGCAAGATCAACAAAATTGGGAAATACTTAGCTTGACTGATCAAACAAAAAAAGAAAACTCAAAGTATTAAAATCAATAATAAAAGGATACATCCCTATATCAACCTTACAGAAATAGAAAGAATACTATAAAAGAATACTATGAGCAAGACTATTCCAACAAATAAGATAACTTAGATGAAATGGACAATTTCCTAGAAAGACACAAACTATCACAATTGACTGAAGAAAAAACAGAAAATCTGAATGGACCTATAACAAGCAAAGAGACTGCATTAGGAATCTTTAAACTCTCCAGAAAGAAAAGCCCAGGCCCAGACTAAAGTTATTTTCAAAGCTGAATTATTCTGAACATTTAATAATAATTAATATCAATTCTTCACAAATTCTTTCAAAAAAGAGAATAGTAGAAACACTCCCCAATTCATTCTATGAAACCAGCATTTTCCTGATAGCAAAATCAAACACACACACACACACACCCCACAATATCCCATATGAATACAGATGTAAAATTCCTCAACAAATTCTGGTAAACTGAATCCAGCAAAATATAAAAACAGATTATATGCCATGATCAAGTAAGATTTATCCCAGGAATGCAAAATTGGCTTAACATTTGAAAATAAAGCACAAAAGCCACATGATCATTTCAATAGATGTGGAAAAAGCATTTGACAAAATCTAACATCCTTTCTAGATAAAAGCACCCAACAAAGCAGGAATAGAAGGGAACTTCCTCTACCTGCGAAAGAGCATCTGTAAAACCCCACAGCTAGCAACATACTTCCTGGTGAAAGATAACATTTTCCCTCTAAGATCAGGAGCAAGAGAAGGATGACCATTCTTGCCATTTCTGTTAAACATGTACTGGACCTTCTAGCCAGGTAAATTAGGTAATAAAAAGAAATATAAGGTATCAGATTGGAAAGGAAGAAATAAAACCATCTCTACTTACAGATGTCATGATTGTATATAGAAAAGCCTAAGGAATCCACCAAACAAGGACTAGATATAATAAATGGGTTATCAAGGTGGCAGGACACAAGATTGACATGTAAAACGACTGACCAAAACTCATGAATGCATTAATGGAGAAACTCTGGATCTGAAGAAAGAATGTAGTTTAATGAATAGTTTTGCACTAATGTTAATGTCTTAGTTTTGACCATTATAGTACAGTTAACTGTTAAAATTAGAGGAAGGTGGGTGAGGGGTAGACATCTGTACCATTTTACAACTTTTCTTTAAGTCTAAAATTATTTCAAAACACAAAGTATAAAGATTTTACAAAGATAATTGGTTCCTATTGGAAGATGCTAGTGATCCAACATTAATCACTTGTCTCTCCTTTCTTGCATGGGTAGTACCACTGGGAAACCAGCCAGCAGATAAGGGGCAGTGTGTCTTTATAAAAGTATTTCCAATAATGAATGGAAGAATCAGAACACCACCATTTTGCAACCTCTAACAAATCAGTGGATATAGGCAGTGATTGCCAACAACTGCCAACATCACAAAAAGAGGGATGAGCAAACATACATGTGTCTTGATGGAAGTGCAGAACACCACCTATAAATGTGGTTTTGATTTGACTGGCTAAAAAAATTTTTTGAAAAATGTGGTTTTAACCAAAAAACAAATTCAAACCTGAACCTGATGAAGTACTGGGAAGTGTCTAGACCCACCTACCACTTCACAGGAATGACAGTACAAAAACACTTGTCACATCATAGCACACAAAAGTAATCAGCAAGATTACTGACGGAAAACCCCACAGGACAAATAACCCAATTTCTTCAAAATAAATTATAAGGGACAAAAGAGAGATAGAGAAAGGGAGTTTTCAAGGCCAAAATCTATAGACTAAAGGAGACTTACAAGATGTATCAGCCAATTGCAATAAGTAGCTCTTATTTAGATTTGATTCAAACACACAAATTGGAAAAAAAATACATTTATGAGATAAGTAGAAATTTGAACACAGACCAAGTATTTAATAATATTAAGAAATTGATAATAATTCTTTAGGTATACCAATGGCATCTGTAGTTTAGCTTAAAAACAGAGTCATACTTTTCCACAGACAAATACAGAAACATTTACACATGAAACGCTACAATGTCTGACATTTGCTTCAAAATAACAGGAGAGGAAGGAGAGGTTGAGAATACAGATCACACAGTGTTGGTCATAAGCTGCTAACCACTGAAACTAGGTGATGGTACACAGAGGTTTATTACATGTGCACATCTCTGTATGTGTGAAACTTTCCATAATAATTTTTTTTAAAGAAGCCTATTGTTCCTGGGGCAGGGATGGCAAGTAGGGGAATAACTCCGAATGTGGAGTCAGAGTAGGGCGGATCTGGACTCCAATCATGGCACTGTCATCTTCTAATAGCATGACCTTAGGCAAGCTATTGAGCCTTCAAGCCTCAGTTTCCTCATCTGTGAAATGAGGATGTGAAAATGATAGGATTGTTGGGAAGATAAAAAGGAACTGTGCATATGGAACATTTGGCTCATATTAACATATTAACAAGTTAAAAAAAAAACTATCCAAAGAATGAGACTGCCTTCTGATAGTAACTAAGTTTTTAGGGAAAGAAAGGTTCTTTTTCCACTACAAGCTAGTCTCAAGAGCCCAGTAATATATGACATTTAACTGGTCTAAAAATTAGACCAGTTGGAGAAGAAATAGAAGAAAAAAAATTTTTAATTAAAAAAATCATTTCCAAAAAACATGTGAATGGCCATGTGGAAATACTATTCCTTAAGTGTCCCATACCCCCACATACTTGTGGAGATGACAATCCTACTTAAGGAGAACTGGCAGGATCCTCTAAGGCCCGAGTCATGTCCTGGTGTCTCTGCTTTTGCAAATCTTTCCCTTCAAATGACAAAAGATGCTGTGCTTCCCAGGGAAAGGTGTTTTAGCTGCTGGCCTCCTGTTGCAGTAAGAGGGAGAGGAGGAGGGAATACCCCTGGCAAGGGCCAAGGGCACCACAGGGGAAGGCGTGCCTCACGGGTGATGAGAGGGAACAAGACACAAAGGGAGAAGTGAGAGACGGGAGACAGGAGAAATAAAAAACCTGGCAGAAAAGAAAACAAAAGGAGGACTTTGTTGAGTGAGACTATCACCTTCTCATCTGCTAGGCTCTTCTGAAACAACAAATCATGACACAGAGGGGGCACAGGTTGGACAGATAACCCGAGTAGACTGGGAAAATGAGTGAGAACCAAGGGAAAGGGAAGAGACAAAAGTTAGGGTAATTCCAAAATAAGCAGAGAGCTCCTCCCCACCAACCTCTTTTCCCAGAAGATGGAAAGACGCCAAGAGGTCGCAGTCAAACCCAAGTGCGGAGCCCAAAAGATTCATCGTTCTGGATACAGACACTAAAGGTATAACAAGATTATATTCGAGTCATCACAAAGTGTATGGAAGCAAAAGGGAAAAAATGGAGAAAATGATACAATAGCCCAGGCAGGGTTTGGGGCAAAAATGGAGGCCAAAGGCAGAGGGCCTGCCTTCGACCTGCCCTTCTGCCTCTGGAAGCAGGGCACCTGGGAGGAGGGCACCTGGGAGGAGGGCACCGGTCTACTGACTGTCAGTGCTGCCTCTCACCCTACTGTCAAGATGGAGATGAAAGCGCTTTCTCCTGTGCACCTTCCCTGGTGCCTTCCTTTGCTTGAAAGATTCTTCTTTAATTTCCGCAGTCTTCCTCTGATAGATAGATGCTTTCTGCCTCCAGGACCCCCGCCCTCCCCGGGTGAACTTACCACCCCTCACTCCTCCAGACACGCTCGCCAATATCCCTGAGGTTCTTCAGCTGCCCCTTCAGTCCCAGCCCCTGGTGTGTCTGCCTTGTCCCATCTGGACACTCCATGCTGGAGACCCAAGTCAGCACATGAGAAGTCCAAGACCCGCACAGAAGCCTCAGGCCGCCCTGGACTCCCACCAGGGCGCACTCTGAGTGTGTGTATGGGGGGGTGAAAGGGGGATCGAGCTCAGGCAGCCCCTTTGTTTCCACTCATGGCCCGGAGGGAGATGGCTTCTCTGGCCAGCTTTTGCCAGCACCAAGGAGGTCTACATGGCCAGGAGGGCCTTCCCACACCCTCTCCATTCTCCTAGAGACGCTGGATGGGGGGGGTCCTTCCCATGGGCAAGCACCACAGGCAGGATCTCACCCCCAGAATCCCCCAGTGCCCTCTCTCAGCCTGCTGTGCCTGGCTCAAGAGGATTTTCCTAAATAGAGTCCAAAATCCATGAGAGGATAACACGAGCTCTGGACAAGGAAACAAGAGGAATGCTTCTCAAACACCCATGGCCTAGGAAGCTGCATTTCTAACAAGCTCTGTAAGAGATTCCCATAGAGAGGGGGCCCAAGGACCATTTCATTGAGAAACACCACATAAATAACAGTACAAATGAGAGACATCCTACAGGCTATAAGTCAGAATACAAAGGAATGTCCAAGAAGTCACCCTCTAGGGACAGTGCTATCAGGTGAGACTTCC
>CAUYSK010009674.1:0-31682 GCA_963575035.1 Avahi laniger
TCTGGGAGGCCGAGACGGGAGGCTCGCTTGAGATCAGGAGTTTGGGACCAGCCTGAGCATGAACGAGGCCCCATTTCTACAAAAAAATAGAATAATTAGCCGGGCGTGGTGGTGCACACCTGTGGTCCCAGCTACTCGGGAAGCTGAGTCAGGAGGATCACTTGAGCTCGGGAGTTTGAGGTTGCAGTGAGCTAGGCTGGGGAGGTGGTCAGGGGACATCCACATCATTAAAGGAGATGATGGTTTCTGTTCCCATTTCTGTGTTTTAATCTATGTGAAACACTGTGTATTCTTCTACATTAAATGGAATGGTCTGAGTGCTTACAAGTGTGCACTGAGGGTGCACGTGTGATAGCAGAGATCAGGTGAGCACTGACTAGTCACCCACCTGGTTCATCTCTCAGCTGAACACTGCCAGCTGCCAGAGGGAGAGTTTTTGTTTGTTTGTTTTTGTTGTTTACCATTGCATACTTTAAAATTGTTTTTAAGGGGCTGGGCGCGGTGGCTCACACCTGTAATCCTAGCTCTCTGGGAGGCCGAGGCGGGCGGATTGTTTGAGCTCAGGAGTTCGAAACCAGCCTGAGCAAGAGCGAGACCGTGTCTCTACTAAAAATAGAAAGAAATTAATTGGACAACTAAAAATACATAGAAAAAATCAGCCGGGCATGGTGGCGCATGCCTGTAGTCCCAGCTACTCGGGAGGCTGAGGCAGAAGGATCGCTTGAGCCCAGGAGTTTGAGGTTGCTGTGAGCTAGGCTGACGCCACGGCACTCACTCTAGCCCAGGCAACACAGTGAGACGCTGCCTTAAAAAAAAAAAAAAGAAAAGTCCCCACTCACAGCAATATAAAATGCTTTTTCCAGTAAAACTAATATTTAATAGCACCCAAATGTGTGGTAATTTTTAATTTGCACACCCCCTTTGAACCTTCTTTTTCATAAATTGCTTTTAAGTTTCTTCGGGTAGCTGGCAGGGGGATGTTTCTATGAACAAATGGTGCACGTCTTACCACCGTGCTGTTCACCTCACCTGTAGTCCCAACTGTCCTGTCCATATTGGTTATGGAATAGAATTTAGAAGCATTCCTTCTATGCTAATAGATTATTCCATAATTATAGCCTCATGGGAGCTGTCACCAGTCAGACCTGGAATGCCAGCAAAATTTTTCCTAAATGTTATGCCCCTTTGGTGTCCTGTTGCCCCAAAATGTTTTCCACTGTGACACTTCAGATTTTTCTCCATATCAAAATATATTTGCTTGCTTCCCATCTCCTCAGGATCTTCCACTTTGCAACTCTTGCTAGTTGAATCTAGTTCATTCATTTCTTCTTTTGCAATGGCTGCCTAATTGAATGCTTTCTTCTCAGAGAACAATGACCTAATCCACCTAATATTTGTGGTATGTGAAGCCTGTAAGGGACCACTGAGGCAATATCATTGATCAGGCATAAATTTGGGTTCTCCTTAATAAGTTGGAACAGTGGTGGTCTCATGTAATTTATTTACATCCAGCGTGGAGAAAGGGAGAGTTCATATTTTATATCTATTGAGCAAATAATTATAATACTTTTACATAGAACTCACAAATGCCAAGTTTCTATTGCAGCCCTTAATGGAATATCTCATTTAATCTTCACAACCACCATATTAGAAAGCTACTTTTAGTATTATTATACCATCATATAGGTCAGGAAATGGAGCATCATCAAAATTAAGAAACTTAAAGAGTTAATAAGGAATAAAGCTTCGATTGATGTGAGAAATAAATATCTGAAAAGGGAAATTCTCTAAGTAATTAAAGTAGAAGAGATTTTGCTCAAGTTATTCCTTTTGCCCAGAATTCCCTTCTTTTCCATGCCATTCCTCTGAATCCATCTGCAAAGTTATCAGTCTCAGGGCCAGATTTAACTCTCCAATTTACTCCACCATAGCAGAACTTCTACCTCTTTCTTTTTCAGTCTCACTCTCTCCCTCCCCCTATCGTATTCCCACAGGATATTATCCTTTTTTTCTTTTAGAGCATTTACCGTCTTGTGTCCAGAAGTATTATTTAGGCATCCATGAGCAACAGAACCTGAGTTCCTTGAAATGTGGAAATAAGCCCCATCCATTTTTATATGCCCTTCACAGCACTTGATATTTACCAATGCTCTGTAAGACTTTGAATGAGTGAGAGAAATCATACCAAAATGGATTTTTAAAAAATAGACAAAAATATAATGAAATTTCCAGCTTATAACTTCAGCCAGAATGCTGGAATTAAAGAAGGTCAGATGTCATGCGATCCTTAATGACTGGTGATGATTAACCAAAGCCATTTTAGTGAAGAAAATGCTTTTTCCATCATGATACATATGATTGCATTTTTTTTCTTTTTGCAGTATCATTATTGATAAAATTTTATCACTTTCTACAGAAGCAATCAATTCTACTTCTATTGCTGCCCCGTTGGCTGCTGCAATTCGTATGCTGACCTCTCACTCTTAAGGTTCTACTTTGCATTAGGACCTTTTCAGATAAACTTGCAAAGTGTCTGGTGATTAGATCAGGAGGCTGGTTTCAAGCATTCTATTTTTATCTCTGTTGCTTGCCTTAGTGTGTCACCTTGGACAAAACACTTAGTCCAGGTTTACATGTAAGGTTTTTCACTTGAAAACCATGTCTTGTGATAAATTCTTAGCCAGACAGTAGAAAGCAATTTTCCTAAGTGCTTTACTTAATTGGTTTTCATCCACACATGATCCTCCAAGGCTGTGCTTACATATCCCATCATGCAATATTGCCTCCATAATTCTCTGCCTCTCAGGAAGGTACATGTCTTTGGTAATTTGTTTGTGGCTGCTGAGTTCATTCCCTGATGCTTGCCCTTTATTCCCGGAGCTCTATCCCTTTTAGGCAGAGAGCAGTGCATCGCTTGTTAAGAATATGGGTTCACCCTATAAAAGTAACACCAGCAATGCTGTAAATGCTCATTTTCCTAAAATTAGCACTCAGATTTGAAATTATGCCCAGCAGAATGTGTTCCCTAGAGTTAGAAAATAAGATCCTTATCCGATCAAGAAGGTACAAAGCTTTTAGGGTAGCAGGTGAGGGAGAGAGATCCTAGCTGGGAAATAGTCTCTCCTTTGTTATTTGCTGATCATATTAAGGATGAAGTGTTAAGGGTGAAAAAATTTTCTATGAAAGGCAAGATGAGACCAGGAGAAGAAATATGGAAACTGTTGTGTATGTTGTTTCTGCTGTTTATATGTAAGTTGAGTGCTGACTCAGCTGAGTTGTCGAATGGGAGGCAGGGATCTGGGGAGAGAGTTATCCTCAAGGAGATGATAACTATAAGAAATAAATAAGAACATGATTAATTTTCATCACTTGGAAGTTTTGTGAAAGATTTGCCTTGGGTATGTACTTTAAGTGTTGTTTCCACTTATTTGAAGGGATTTCCGTGATACCCTGTGGTTCTCTTGAGCCTCTCTGTAGGTGTTTGTTATTCAACTGCCTAAATTAAGGATGCAGTAGTCACAGAACACAACAAAATGCCAAGCCGCTGATCTTGGCTTCTTTCACTCCTTCACTCATAGTGAAGTGAAGGAAGCTTGTTGGCAAGAGAGTGAATGGCGATGGCTGCCCGAGAAAGAGGCCAGAGGGATAGGCACCTGGGTTGTCAGAGGTATAATATCTCACTTTTTCCATGTGGTTTGCATAAATTCAAATAAAGAAAATAAAATATATTTTTTTCATCAGACAATGAATTACATGGAAAGGGGTGTTATCAGGGATAGTCAGCTCAAAATCAATTTGTTTCCATGAGAATTTTCTAGAAATGAGACTCAGAATGTTCCTCGAATATGTCAAAAAAGATCATGGCCCAGTTTTATGCTGCTATGTTTTAGTTCTCTTTCAAAAGACAAGGGAAATCCTGACTAGATTTATAGTAATAGTAAATATTTATACTGCTCTATGCTCTGATGCCTCTGAGTGAACCTTTACATATCTTTTTTTGTGAGAATGTTAAGTATTTATCTTCACTTCACCAGTTTCACTTATTTGAATTGACGAAAAATGTCACAAAGTACATTCTGATTCTGAGTTAATCCTTGGTGAAACCAGCTTGTGTTTTTTGTCTCAGGCAGTTTGGGAGTGCCCTTCACTACACCCTGGTTAACTCCTTTAATGTTTTTATTTCTGAAAGGTGATATTGGAAAGAGCTCCTTGGCACCTGTCAAAGGTTTGACCTCAGAAGCTGATTGATGAGTCCATTTTTTGGATTAATGGAGTTATTTATTCCTGATATATATTTAATCCTGTTCTTCAACCTGATGGATGGAAAGGTACACTTATTTGAAAACTAAAGAAACTCTTGTGGCTTTTACTGATGGATAGGATAGGCATTATCTTGTGAATGACTCAAAAGGAGAGATAAACTTTGATAGCTAAGCCAATGAGTTATGATTAGAATTGAACTTGTGGAATACCCCTAGTTAGCAAAGTACTGAAACACATATATTAAATAAATAAGTAGAACACATTTTTTGAAATAAAATGCATTTATTAAATAAATAAAAACAACATCTTTCTCTCTAAAGAAATGGCTGCTGAAACTTGCATGATGTTTTAAAAGAAGATATCTAAATGCAACATACCTTTTAATTTTGCAGTAAAGATATAAAGTACAAAAATAATTTCATTTTTATTTTTGCCTAAGGGAAATAAATTTCTTCTTTACCTTAAGGAAGAGGCAAATCATCTATTTATTTTAAATTCATATAATAATCACTCAACAAGTGGTAATGGAGGCTGTAATATCAAATATCAAAGGAAGATATAGTCCCTTTTTTCCTTCAATGAAAACGTGTTCAAATGGATACATAAGAAACTATAATTTATGCTAGAAAGTCATGAATGCTATGAGAGAATTACTTTGAGGTTTCAGAAGCTTTATCCTAACAGCTAAGGAGTGTTTTAAGAAAAGGTTGACTTTGAACTGGGCCTTGAAAGATGATAATTTGAACCAGCAGAATGCAAGTTAAGACACATAGTTGGGATCAGATCTTCGAATACTTTTTTAATAAACTAAAGGATTTTAAACTTATTTGTGCAGACATTAGAAAGCCAATGACTGTGTTTGAGGATAATATGATCAGAGCTATGGTTAAGGAAATTTATCTGAGTGTCTTATATAAGTTGAATTAAACATGAAAAACTGTTCAATGTCACTAATCATCAGGGAAATGCAAATCAAAACCACAATGTGATATCACCTAACAATAGTCAGAATGGCTTTTATCAAAAAGTCCCAAAACAACAGATGCTGGCATGGATGTGGAGAGAAAGGAACACCTATACATTGTTGGTGGGACTGCAAACTGGTACAACCTCTATGGAAAATAGAATGGAGATTCCTCAAAGAACTAAAAGTAGACATACCATTTGATCCAGCAATTCCAGTACTGGAATTTACCCAAAGGAAAAAAAGTCATTTTATCAAAAAGATACTTGTACTCAAATGTTTATTACAGCACAATTCACAATTGCAAAGATGTGGAATCAACCCAAGTGCCTATCAATTAATGAGTGGATTAATAAAATGTGGTATATGTATACCATGGAGTACTACTCAGCCATAAAAAATGAATTAATATCTTTTGTAACAATCTGGATGGAATTGGAGACCATTTTCCTAAGTGATGTATCGCAATAATGGAAAAACAAACATCACATGTACTCACTATTAAATTGGAACTAACTGGACAGCACTCATGTGCACAATAGGAAGTAAAACTCAATGGAAATCAAACAGGTGGGAGGGAACGGGAAGGGATAGGTGAAATCATACCTAACGGGTACAATGTACACTATCTAGGTGAGGGGCACACTTTAAACTTTGTCTCAAACTGTACAAAAGCAATCCATGTAACTAAAACATTTGTACCCCCATAATATTCTGAAATAAAAAATAAAATCAATAAATAATATAATATAATAAATAAATATGGTGAGATCTTGGAAGGAAGAAGAATAGCTGTTGAATGATTAAAATAATGTAGGTAATAGTCCAGGAGGCTTGAATTTGGGTGATAGACATGGGAGTGAAGAATTAGTGAGGAACTGCAAGTAGGTAGAAATATGGCAACTGATTGAGTGCAAGAAGCAAAGAGCGTAAGTCAAGAATAACTCTGACAGTTGAGTTTTTAATGGCAGCAAACTTCTCGTAGCAAGGCTATGAGAGGTGCGTGGTTCACTTTGACCTGTACTACACAGTAGATATTATAAACATGCAAGCATTCCCAAAAAGCTGGTAGTTAGATGTTACTTGAGGTAAAAACCCAATACTTTTTTTTCTTAAATTCTGTAAAGCCTATGACAGCTAGAACTCATCTCTAAATTTCTACAAATAGATTCTGATGTAAAATCTTCCAGAACTATTTTCCAAAGTGTTTTATATGTTCTCTCTCTGAACATTTTAAATAGTATTTTTTTTAAGTTTTTTTTTAAAGATAAGTTTAAACAAGTTTCATGACAGGTATATGTAAATTTTAAGAAGCCTAGAAGGAAAATAAGAAATTGCTTAATTTGAAACTTTATTTTGAAGTTATGGAAACTGAGGCCTAGAGAGGTAAAGGCCTGTGATCGCTCAGTGACGAAGTCAGGTCATGGCACCTAACTTCAGGTCTTGTGCTCTTTTCACAATACATAGACATTGGGTTTAACAATGTACAATTGTAATTTTTATAGGTCAATACTTTTAGAATATTAGAAATTATAATCTAATAACAAAACATGTAATACAGGATAAAACATGTGACTGCTTATACACAGAGTGAAATTTCTCTAAGAACTGGTCCATACTATTTACTAAGGGAATGATTTACTAAGGGAATGATTTCAGTGACAGGTGGTGGGCACAGATTAAAGTCTTTATTAGAAACCTGGAAAAGCAATAAATACCATTGATGGCACATTTATTCAAAGATAACAAAACAAGAAAATGTGTTGCAAGCACATTGAAGCTTCAGAAAAGCAGAAAATACTTAGGATCATAAGTATAAAGTGTTTAAGACCATAGACCCAAGAACCAAAATTAAATTAAAAAAAATAAAGCCAATACATTTGAAAAACATAATTTAAAACAAAGGTTCTTTGAAACAGGGAACCAGAGGCAGTTAACATCTTCTCTGGAATGAAGGAAAAATGTAAATTGAGACCAATGCTCAACAGGCCATAGGGTGATTACCCAATTCTCTAAGGTGGTTAGGATGTTGTTATTTGGGAGACAACCGAGCCAAGGAAAGGACAAGAATCAGGAGATTGATCTTGACATCAAAATTGAAGGCAGGGGCCAGAAGCTGGAGGGTGAAGGGCCAAATAGGTGTGGTTTGTTGGTAAAGAGCTGCAAAGTTTCACATTCTCCAATGAAATGTGCATGTCTCTGATGGGTAGAAGTAGTACCTGTTTCTTAATAAACATACATACATATGGCGCATGTCTGTATATTATGTATGTGTACATTAGAGAGAGAGAGGGAGGGAGGGAGGGAGGAAAGGGAAGAGTTAGAGGGAGAGTATTGAAAGGGGATGAAAGCAAGAGAGAGGGGGAAGGGGAGAAGAAAAGAGAGAGAGCTGAAGAGACAGAGAGCATACGACTAAGGATGAGCAGAGAGAGAATCTTGATTTTCTTACATATACATATAAAAAATTCACTGTTCGCTCATTCCTTCAATCAACATTTGCTATGCACCTCCTCGGTGGATTTTTGTCCTATTTGATCCTAAAGGAAACGAATAAACACAAATTAAACTAAACAAAACTAAAAACCCAACAGGTGTGTACAGGTATGATATTACAGATCAGGAAAGTGAGTCCCAGAACAGGGACGTGAAGGGCACGAGTTCATGTCAGTGAAGGACAAAGCCTTTCTTTAACACAGTAATTCTTGGCCACTGTGGCATATCCCAAAAGGAGAGTTCAGATTTTTCAAAGAAAATAAAATATGGTGTAGTCAAACACAATGTAAACCACAGGCATCTTAGGTGAAAGAAACATTGCCTGCGGCTGGTGAAAGAAGGTAACCATACGGGGGTTTGCTGCAAGGGCATCCAAACAGTCCTGACTGTGCTAGAATTTTGCATCTCGCTGGCAGAGAAGGAGACCTCCCCCCACGCAGAGAGAACATGCCATGCTGCTTCCATTCTTCGAAGAAGCAAACATTTCTCTTATATTCGCACTTGCTGCAGGGACACAAACTCTGCACTGGGTAGGGATTAGAGACCAGGGTGTTAGTCAGACTGTACCAGTAATCAGCTGTGAGACCCTGGACATAGTTTTCATCCCACTGAGCCTTGGTTTATTCATTAAGGAGATTGGGTTGGAGGAATTTTAAGGTCCCTGTTAGCTCTAAAATGCCAAAAGTTCAAGAACAAGGATATACTCTTGAGTTAAATCTTTTCAGGTCTCATGAAGCTGATGCTGACCGAAAAGAGGATGCTGACAGTGAGCATTTATCATTCTACGTGGCTGCACACTATCTGCCCATCCATGTCTGTATTTGCAGATTTCCGTTCCCCAGCTGACCGCATTTCCATGTCACAGTGAGGAGACTATCACTCCCAGCTACCGAAGAAGCAACAGGCTTTCCCAGCGTGCCTTGCAGCTGGGGCATAAGCCTCAGACCTAGTTTTGGGAATCAAGCAGCCCAGGGCCACTGGCTATGCTTTCACGTTAGAGACTTCAGCAAGCAAGTGATACAAGTTCTCTCTCTCGCTGGGACAGCCTTTCTTTCCCCACCTCAGAACCAACTCCAAGGTGGTTTGAGACTTTTTTTTCCCCCGGGCAAACTTTAGCCTTGTTCTCCTGCCCCATCATTAATTCTGTGAGCTACTGAATTTATTTTAGATATATCCCCAACTCTTACCTTTCAAGGCAACTTTAAATTTCATCACCTCCTTCTTTCGGATCACTTGAACATATACGCCCTCAGAACTTCTGTAGTATTCTTGGATTTTTTTTGCCAATCAGATTAATGATACTTAATTTTCTTCTGTTTTGTGTTGTTATTTAACAACAATAAGACATCTGGCTCTAGAGGACAAGTTATTTCCTGTGGTAACTCACAGAACTTTTTTTATTCATTCATTTCTGTTTCAACTCTTAAAAAGCACCTATATCACACATTGATCAGAATAACGAAAACATATCTTCAATCAGGGAACTGGAAGCAATCCAAGTACATTTCCCAGGTGTGCTTTTTGAACTGATGGATCCCTTTGTCACAGGTTTCAAAAAGTTTCAAAACTACCCTCAGCTCTTGCTACCACATTTTGGTCTTTTGACCTTTAAATCTTAGTTGTTCCTTGTGAAATGCTAACGATTGGATGATAAAACTAATTGTGGCAGTACTCAACAGAGAAAAGACTCTAATGAATAACACTATAGGGGCCTAGTGAAGAATTACATTTCAAATATAAAATGTTGCAGACAAATTGATCAGAGAAAAAAGATTTATGAAAAAATGGGAAAAAATGACTCCAGTGAATCTATTAAAGAAAATACATTTATATAACTTGACTCATTGAAAAGGGTAGCTGGATAAGGTTTTTCAAATAAATATAAATATTTAAAGGCAAATAAAACAAAATTAAGTAGAAAGACTGTTTTACTCAGCACAAGGGATAAAATTAGATTTTATGGAGGAAATAGAATGTATTCAAAGCAACAGCCGATGATTAAGATTGAATCTCTACACTAACTGGAACAACAGGGTGGTAAAAGATAGCACTGTATGAAGAGGGCATTTTCATACCCTTTTTCTTATAAATTTTACCCCGTCATCAGAATTCTCAGACTATCCCCATAAAGAAATTGCTTCTGATTCCAATATACAGCAGGGGAGTCTGAGGCACATAGACATTGTTATCTAAGTTCACGTCAAAGTAGATCCAGGATTTCCTGACCCTAAATTTCACTCTTTGTCCAAGAGAATAATCTGCCTTTCTCAGATGGGTATCTAGAGACAGTGTATTGTGTAGCCACGATCCCTGCCCTATAGAAGTTAGCAACTTAATGCAGAAGGCACGACCAACATACAAAACAGGCTCTATTATCCACACCAGAGAGAGATGGCTAAACTGGCTCACATAGGAGAAACTATTATGTCTACCTCTGCATCTACATTTCTCTGCGCATGTTTTTGCATTTAATACATTCATGCAAACATACCAACTAATATCATTAGTCTGGAATGTTAAAAAAATAGAACTTGAATGTAATTTCAGAAGACAGAGACAAAGTGAGGCCAGAACCAAACCGTGCTTTAGAAATGGGAAAGCGATGCTGTTCAGCCCGGCATTTCGCCCCATAGCGTTTTATCTCCCTGTGATACCATCGCTGCCATAAAGCATCTGGGAGGGTAAGGAAGTCACCCATGCTCCTGATTTTAGATTATGTCCACTGAAGTTCATTGTCCAGAACAGAACCCTCTTTCTAACACCTTCACACCTTTCCATATTTTTTATGTCTACCTGAATGTGAAGATTTATTTATATAAGAAGATGAGAATCTTCTGTTCACCAAGCTACAGAGTTTTAGTGCTTGCATTCTAAGGAGGCCTGCAGCAGCACTCCAATCCATTGAAGCATGTCCACTGATGTACAATGCACTTTGTTTTAAAATGTGGTTTCCATGAACATTTTTCAAGCCCTGAAGGTAACCTAAGAGCATCCGCTGAGACTTAGCAGCTGACTTGCTTCACTCTCTTTTGATGTGGGGTCGAGTTTAAATTGAGCTACAGATAGTAATACTGGAGTGCAACAGCATTTTATTGCAAAATGGATTGTTCGGGATGGTTTATAATGCTTCACACCAGCTAAAGCAGAAAAATGAAATGGATTGTATCATCCATGAGAGACAGTGGGTCATCCTACACCCACGGAGAGATGTCCCTGTCCTCTCAATCTGACCTTAATTTCTCTTCTCCTTACCACTCCTTTCCACATACATATACCAGAGGAATAATTTTTCCACCACAAAGGAGGAAGGGCTTAAGAACTTTGGAAAAAGAGTCAGTGTCTATGTGTACCAGATTGAGTGGCAATCCTGCAAATCCCTTCCAAACATCGGGCCTTCGTGACTGAGGAGGTTCGCAAGCAATCAGCCATGGGAAGGGTGGGCCAGAGTTGCTATCTAGGCTTTGGAGGATCCTGGGGGAAAAGGGAAGGAGGGAAAATGAGACTTTCTGTTTTCTAGGATCAGCATTTTCCCAAACAGAACCCAAGATATGAATAAGTGACTCATGCATTTTAAATCAACGTAGCATTTGATGAAAGGCATGCGGATGCAGAGGCATTCTAGTCTGTGCAGTTCAGAACAGGATAGAAAGTTCTGTGCGCATTTTGTCAGCCGGGGCAGAGAGCCAGAATGAAAAACAGAGTGAGGAGGAAAGGTGTGAGATAGCTCATCTTTACTAAATTATTTCAGAATCATCTTAGATTTCATAGGTGTATGATGACTCACTTTCTGCCGTGGTGCCAAGGAGCAGCTTTGAGAGACAAATTATAAATGATGGGATTGTTCATAAAGGTGAGGAAGACGGCACCCTGATATTGGCAGAGATGTAAGGGAAACAGTGTAAACTCAGATTGAGAGATAAGAGAAGCAATCCTAGGTATCCTAGGCTGTGCCAATGACAAAGCAATGAATTAAAACAAAACAACAGAAAAAGAAAAGAGATCACTGCCTGCAAAGACTGAAAATAGAATCAAGGTATATGTACTTATGTTCTATACTAAACCAACAAATTCTAATATCTTTGGTGGTAGGAACTTAGTCTGTCTTGTCAATTTTAAATCCTTAGCCCTCAAAGTAATCCCTTGTGTTAGTTCAAGTTATCTTAGAAGCAGACGCCAAGGCAGAATAAGAAGTGCAAGAGATTTATGGAGAGAACCGCCTGTGATGGATAAATTGGAAAAAAGGGAAGTATAGGCAGGGAAGACCTTCAAACTGCAATACCAAAAGGAAAGAAGGAAGAAAGATTTTGTAGGAAGAGCCCTAGATGGCAGGACGGTTCTGAGAAAAATCTCCACCAGGCTGATGGTGAAGCAGAAGTTGCCTGTTAGAGCAATCCAAGAGGAATGGGCCAGAATCAGGGACCCTGCTGGGCTCGGGCACTGACTGAGAGCAGCCTGGGGGAGGGTGGCCTTGGCAGAAATATCTGGTTGAACCAAAGATCAGAGAGCAGAACGGCTCTTGGGCAATTCTTCTCTCTAATAGGGCAGGTTCTCCAGAAAGGGCATCAGAGTGACACACTTCTATGGCCTCCACACAAGCGCTCATGACATTGTGGTTAAATCCACTAAGCCATTTAGAACCAATGTCCTAAGTCTAGTCCTGCTGCACACCCACGTACACAATTCTCATGTTCTCTACAGGCATCACATGTCATCCGTTCCTTTTAAAGGCTGCCAACAGTTATGGGATTTCATTTACTAATATAAACAAATATTGGTGGTAAAAGGGTTATGATTTAACCCATGTCTGGAACTTGCCCTTGGAGTGACTTTATAGAATAGGAGGGTGTCCCACGTTCCCCTACTTCTTCTGAGACTGTGGTTCATCAGGCTTTGCTCCATTTTCACATATATTTTTCAAGACAGCGGTTCCTTACTTTTGCTTGTAAATATACTCAAGTCCTCTTTATATTGTTTTAAAAATATCCCCAGCCCAATCACACTTTATCCCTTAAATGCAGAGTTACCCTAGAATCAGTCTTTTTTTTTTTTTATGAGAAAGGATCTCACTTTGTTGCCCAGGCTGGAGTGCAATGACATGATCATAGCTTACTACATCCTCAAACTCCTGGGCTGAAGTGATCCTCCTGTTTCAGCCTCCTCAGTATCTAGGACTAGAGGCGCATGCCACCACACTCAGCTAATGTTTAGAGATGGGGGTTTGCCGTGTTTTCCAGGCTGGTCTCGAACTCCTGGACTCAAGAGATCCTCCCAACTCGGCCTCCCAGAGTTCTGGGACTACAGGCGTGCCTAGCTTTAGGATCAGTCTTTAACCCTGATCTATTCTCTGTCTGGTTTCAACTATAACTGATCTATTACTATATCTGAAATTTCTATCTCCAACCAGGAAATCTTTGCTAAACTTTGGGCCTTTCTATCCAATTGTCAACTGAATAATTCCATATGAATAGCTCACAGAAAGCTCAAAATCAGAATGTCCAAAACTAAATTTATTACTTCCTACCCCAAACCCTCACTTCTAATCTATAACCAAGACCTAGTTTCTCTATCTCTGCTTCATTCTCTTTGCTCTAATTCCTTCTGATTCTGCCTTGGTTCAGTCCCTTCTAATTTCTCACTAGGATCATTCTAATAGGCCTCTCATTTTTTTCCCTGTTGTGAGCACTGCTTGCCTCTAATCTATCCTGCACATAACCATCAAAGTTATCTTTTTAAATAAAATATGACTATCTTATGCCTTTGCTTAAAAGCATCCAAAGGCTCAGTATAAATTCTCTTTCCTTCAGGTGACAGTACAGAGGACCCTGCCTGTCCTGTTTTACCTCCTGCCACCCCTCCACGTGCACTGTAGACCCATTTTTGTGAAAATGCTTGAAGTTCTCTACATGAGTACCTCTAGAATCATACAGGTTTCCACCATCAGAGTCGCCGTATGTTGCAGCATATCTGACATACTGCTTTTAGAACTTAAATCACAGTAGTCCTCACTTATCTGCTTGGGACATGTTTCAGGACTCCCAGTGGATGCCTGAAACCACAGATACTACTAAACCCTATATATACTACGTTTTTTTCCTATACTTACATACCTGTGATAAAGTTTAATTTATAAATTTGGAACAGTGAGAGATTAGCAACAACCAATAATAAAATTGAACAATTATAAACAATATGCTGTGATAAAATTATGTGAACGCATTTTTTTTCTCTCCCTTGCTCTCAAAGTATCTTAGTGTACTGTGCTCACCCTTCTTCTTCTGACAAGGTGTGAGGATGAAATGCATACATGAAGAGATGGAGTGAGATGGGTGACTTAGGCATCATGACATAGTGTTAAGGCTACTATGACCTTGAACACAAGCACTGTAATACCCCTACAATCAGTCTGATAACTGAGATGGCCGCTAAGTGACTAACGGGCAGGTAGCATGTCCAGGATGGATATGCTGGATGAAGGAATGATTTGTCAGGGCAGGAAGAAGTAGGAGGGCTGGAGATTACAGCATGAAATTGAAAATTTATGAATTGTTTATTTCTGGAATTTTTCATTTAATATTTTCAGACTGCAATTGATCCTGAGTAACTGAAACTGTAGAAAGTCAAACTGCAGATAAAGGAGGACTAGTGTGCTTATAATATGAGACCCATTCTCCAAATCATGACGGGAATAGCTACTTGATGAGATTACTCCATAAAAATTGACTTGGAAGAAGAAGTTGGTACCCAGGTTTATGTGTCTGATCAGTCAAGACTTAAATTGATATACAGGAAACATTTGGTCAGTGTTACTGTTAGCCAGGCCCTGTGCTGTATGATTTCATGTATAACATCTAGTCCATGTAACAGCATTTTAGCATACACTAAGACAATAGAGTCTTAATATCAAAATAGGATGGAAAACCCTTAAGCTAATCAGAAATAATTCAGTTTTTTTCTTCCTGCCCTCCATTCATTACCAGGGATTTGACGTAACAGTTATCTAAAAGACAGAGTGGTTTGAATCTCAAGTATTTCATGTACATTTTCCTTTTGTTACTTCCTTTATTCTGGTTCAGACTTAAATGTGCTAAAATTATTATGTAGAGTTGTATAAATTTTTTAAAAAGTATGTGCTACATTTTGTGGGAAAATTTTGGGATATCCACAGATAATTTTTATTGCAAGCAATTTTTCCTTGTATACTTTGACACTAAAAGCATCTAAGATTTAACTCAACTGGATTTTCTCTGCTGGGAACCCCTCACCATTGACATTCATTCCTCTTCTCTGCCTAAATAACTTCCATTCAAATGCCACCCTTTTGGGAAAGTCTGACTTACTATTCCTTTTCCTTTTCCCCACAGACAAAATGTATTAGCTACCTGCCCTTTCTCTAAGTCCTATTTTGGAAAGCCTGTGGCTGTCTGTTAAGTATGTCATTGTTTGTAATCTTTGGTTTTCCTACTTTTTATACCCCAATGACTGGAATGTTCTTTGAGGATTGAGACCAAGTGTCTAAACTATTCCCTGACATGTAGGATGATCCTTGGCATGTGATAGTTCTCGATTAAGGTTTGTCGAGTGAGTGTTAAATGCAAATCAATTAAAACAGAGTGTGGTTTGGTGATAGTGAGGAATGAGGAAATTGATTGAAATAGAGCAATAATTTCCCTTAGAGTGGGTTTCATAGATAAAATAATTTGTCTAAATGGCAGGATCGAGTAGAGCTGGCAGCAGATTATCATGCCTTGCCTTTTGCCTTGTAGTTTTCCAGGAAGTGAGTTACTGGTAGGAAGTGGACGGGATAGAACATGCTCCTATGTGGACACAATGCCACTACCACTGGGCACCCTCTCCTCTTCTCTTTTATTAGAGGAGATTGTGTGTAGTTAATGAAAATATCAAAGAAAAATAAGGGAGCTTGACATAAAGTACAAGTTATTCAGGTTCAAGGTTACTCATTAGGATCAGAAGCAAACCATGTGAGGGGGACACAAACATACTCTGAGCAAGAAAATCTACATTCATACAGTGAGAGAAGTTATTAAACTACACATAGTTAATTCATTGTCAGTGTTAATTTACACAAAGTACACTGAATTTGCAAATCAAAGTAAGTTTAGAGGTGATTTAGAGCAAACAGGAATATTTTCTTGAACTTGAAGAAGTGATACCCGAGAGAACAAATTGCCCTTCAGCTATGACTGCATTTGATTATGATATAAGATATTCTTAATCAAAACAGATGCTTTTCTGCATATTAGATTCGGGTTTTAAATTTTTCTTAAAACTTTGAGGCATTACCAGCCCTCACCCTAGTGTCAGAAACAAAGACTAGAGGTAGAAATCACTCTTTTAATAAAATGAAGGCACAGAGCTTGTACACATGAAAAGAGATTGGAGCAGGGGATGTGGTCTCTGTATGCGAGAAAGTTCCAGCCACCATTGGGTGAGATGTGAAGTCTTCCCTTGAGTCCTCCAGGCAAAGAGAGGGGAGAGAAAAATCCCTCATGCTTTTCCTATCTCCCTCCCTTATTCCTCTGCTTCCCTCCCTTCAGGACTTTTTGCTGTATTTAGGCAAGAGGATCTGACCTTGAGAAAAGACGTTCAGGCCTTCAGGACGCTGGTAGTTCAGGAGTAGATTAGACACAAGGGCCTGAGGCTGAGTGACAAGTGTTTTTTTTGTTGTTATTTGTTTATATTTTGTTTTGTTTTGTTTTAGCAGTTTAATAAAGACATTACCTCTCACTCCCTCTCTCTCTTACTCTGCTCACTCATGTCTTATTGTTCCTTAACTTTTTCTGTTGTTTTTTTAAGACAATTTTAATCTGGTGAGCAGAGATTATTTGTTGAGAGTGTGCAGAAGAGGGAAGGGAAGGAGTGTGGAGGAGGCTGTACATTTTTCTCCTAACACTGAACATCATCAGTCTTCCGACGTCTCAGTAAGCAAAAAAACCTTTCGTGGCGGGCTCACAGCTGTCCCTTCTCCAGCTCAGTCCAAATCCACATCCTCACATTTGCCTTGGGTGTGGGATGTCTGATAATCACTGCATGTTTGTCTGATAGGAACTGCAACTGATTGTTTCTGTGGTTCTAAACCCAGGCTATATGTTGGAATCATTTGGGGAACTTTCAAAAATTCTGATTTTTCAGGTCACTTCCAAGGTGAATTAAATGAGAGACTGGGTGTGGGACCCAGACATCAGTATTTTTTAATACTTCAGACAGTTCCAAGGTGTAGTCCAGTTTGAGAACCACAGTGTAGGGTCAAGGTTTAGGTTCATCTCTGCAAAACTGATATACAATATCTTAAGGCATAAATTTCTTATGCACATACCTGGACTTATTAACAGCATAAATATATGAAAAACATGCCAAACTGTACTTTAAACACTTAGCTTTATGTATGTACCTGAAGACATGTACATAAATACAAAAATGATATTAAACTGATTGATACTTGGCTAGACAATGACTAGAAAAAAAGTATCTTTTAACAAAGAGTTCAAAGTTTTGTGTCCACATAATGAATATAGTGTGGGCTAAGACATGAACCAAAAAGGTGTTTTCGTATTAAATTACAGTACTAGAGAGCTGTTTACTAAATCAACTTACTTCTGTTATGGTGCTATGCTTGGATAAGAAGAAAAATTGATTGACATTTATTCAAGGATCATTCTGAAAATCCCACCCACTTCAAGATGATAACAAAAACATGAAGTGAGCTGTAAGTGGAAATATTTGGAGAATTACATTTTTTTTTCTGACAGGCGATGAGTAGGATTTGTTTTTTTCAGCTAGTTAATTGGTTTCCATTTTGAGTTAATTCTAAGCTACCTGTAAACATAGGACTCAAAAGTCCTGTACTAACGACAGACTCCATGTGTTTACCTGAATTTTCCTATTCACGCATTCCACCAACATATTTATTTACTGTGAATTCATCACTGAAGAAACAAAGATAAATATAATACAGCTATTTCTATCAAATTGTTCACAGAGTAGGACACTGTTTCTCACTTTGGTCAGAAGTACTTGGTAGCTGTGGAAATGTAGATTCCCTATGATTCTAAAGATTTAGATAAAAGTTTGGAGTAGAACCCAGGAAACTTCATCTTAATAGACTCTCTCATGGAGTTAGTGGGAAGATTCATGATATGATAGATCTGGAAATGACATTGATGTTCTCAAACTATCTGTAGTAAAGAATCCATTTTCTTTCCTTCTTTTTTAAATTTCCAGTGCATAATGGACTAAATAAAATCTAATAATAATAAATTTCTAAGGAAAAAAGCAATGAAGGAAAAACATACAAAATATAAGGCCTAATATTTATTATTAGATTCAATAGACATAACATTATTCTGTCAAATTGCTATAAAGATTTTTAAATACTTGCTTTCAGTTTTTGTACTTAATTTTTCATTGACTGGCACTGCTCTGCAAACCGAACATTGAGTAGCAATGCTTCTTATTTTTGTTCAGAATAGCACTAATTCTGTGAGACAACAATAGTGTAGAAACCAGAAGCAAAGGATCAGTGGTCAGTTATGTTTGGGAAAGTATCAGATAAATAAAATTTCCTTATGAAGAAACATCTTAAAATGTCTACTATACTTGTATGTTGGTGAATGCAAGAGAAGAATATAGCATGTGGGTTTTCCAAAAGTTATTCAACCATGGATTTATTTTCAAGGGCACTGATTAACAGCTCTAGGAAACCAGTTTTTAGTTGAACATAATTAAGAAAATGCTGATCTAGGTAAGTTTCCTCATTTTACAGTTAAGAAAACAGAAACCTAGAGATGTCAAGTGACTTGGCTTATAGTCAAACAACTATTTCATTTACCAGTTAACTGAATAATTAGTTTAATTAAATTTATTTATAATAAGTTAAACAAAATTTTAATGAATATTTACTCATTAGGGTCAGCTATTCTACCAGGTGCCTCATCTCCCAAATTGATAGTTAGAATGATTTGTACACATGAACTGCTTAATCATTCACCTTGGGAACCCTTGATTGTAGTTTCTCTGTAGCCACTTATATCACTAATTTTTTGATGTTTAACTTTATATGCTTTGGTTGTTCTTTCTAAGGTTTCCCTACTGTTTATAACTGAGGAAATTTTTTTCTGAATGATGTTGATCTAATTTTAGCCAACTTCATTGAGATTGAATAGTCTTATAGTCTGGTAAAAACATTGGCTTAGAGTTTTTTTGTTTTGTTTTTTTTCATTCAAAGAATATTTGCATAGAAGTTATTATGGGTCAGATGATGTTCTCAGCATTTTACATGTGTTAACTGATTTAACCCTTATGTCAAGTGTTTGGAATTAGTATTTTTATTGTGCTGATATTAGAGATAAGAAAATTGAGGCATAGAAATATTAAGTGGCTTACCTAAGGTCATAGAACTTATACCTGGAAGACTTAGAATTAAAACTCAAGTAATCTGGTTCCACAGTTCATGTTATACCAGGTAGAAGTGTATATCCACTTTATGAGAATAACCATTACGCAGATTTAAGGGAACAGGAAATTACCCAAGTGAATGAGAATTATTGTAAGGAACTCAGGGTGTTAATTGAAAGGGATTTTAAATGTTTAGAGAATGATTTTTTTTCACTCTTATTCATCTGGATGAGAGACTGTTTTCCTCAAGAAATATGATAGGGAGGCTTTTGAAAGACAGTAAAAGTTGTGTAGATATATTATCTTAGAAGAAGATGATCCTTAAGATTATCATAACCAGAGTTTTTAATGAATGGAGATGCAACAACTAGATTTTTTATGATAAAATAATGGTGGTATTATCTGTACGTGCGGGGCAGGGGGAAGCCTAATAAATGGAATTAATCACTTTAAAGATTTTTCTCTTGTGATATTTTTTTGCCATTCATTCATTGCAAACAATTTATTGAGTGTCTAGCATGTGCTATGTACCATGAAAAGTGGTAGGGATACATCATTGACTAAAACATGTTCTCTGCCCCCACTCAAATCAGTCTACTGGGAGAGGAGGCTTTAAAACACATAATTAAACAAACAAATGTGCTGCATATTACCATTTATCTGCACTATGATTTATGATGAGGCAGCATATGACAGCATATTCTTCAATATAATAATGTTTTGTTGTGTTCCTCCAAGAGCATCATGACTTGTAGGGTTAAGAATCACTGCTCTGGTCCTTACCTTCATTTCATAGATTAATGTAATGGACACTCTGGACTTTATGACTTATCCAGATCACATGATCAAGATGTGGTGGAGCCAGGGGTGGCCTTCATTTTCAACAGATTCTAAATTGATGGCTCTTTTCAAATGTCTGACTTATGGAGACATTTTTATTTCATCTTACTATCCACTCAATCATGACCTAATGGAAGATAGCTACTGCCTTCTCTTTATTTATTATGAAAGAAAAATGTTTTGATTTAGGGATGTTTACTGTAGGCCAAATTTTAGTTTTAAGCATTCTACCTTTCTGTAAAATGATACATGGGTAATTTATTTTTACATAATTGTTCATAGGGTATATATGTTTTGTCTTTCAAATGTATCAATGTTGAACATGTTTAAGATTACTTTTTCTGACTAACAACTCTCTTTATAAAAAATTAAAACATTACAGATAAAAAATCAAAACATTTCAGATGACATCCCCTTTTATCTGTAGCCTCATTCTTGATCTCTTCTCTACCTTTCCAGTTATAGCTGCTAATAAAAGTTTAATATGAGCCCTCCTAGACTATTTTCCATAGGACCATACACCTCTATCATAAGCATACCTTTATGGTATCCAGAGAAAATATACTGCAATTTTTTTTTTCATTTTTGGTTTTTTTTGTTTGTTTGTTTGAGACAGAGTCTGGCTCTGTTGCCCTGGCTAGAGTGCTGTGGCGTCAGCTTAGCTCACAACAACCTCAAACTCCTGGGCTCAAGCAATCCTCCTGCCTCAGCCTCCCGTAGCTGGGACTACAGGCATGTGCCACCATGCCCAGCTGATTTTTAGTAGAGACAAGATCTTGCTCTTGCTCAGGCTGGTCTCGAGTTCCTGAGCTCAAGTTTTCCTCCCTCCTTGGCCTCCCAGAGTGCTAGGATTACAGGAATGAGCCACCACGCCCCGCCTAGGTCATATTTAAAGGCTTGTGTGAACTCTGGTCTGTCTCTGATATTATGCCCAGTTCTTCCATGAGGGTGCTGTGGTCTCGCAGCCTTCACTCCTGGACCACCGCTTCCCAACATGCCCTACTGTCCTGGGCCGCAGGCCCCACTAAGCACTCTGGGAGTGTGTCCCTAGCCAGTAACTTAGCCCTCACCCTGTTTCTCCCTGAAATAATCTTTGATTGCTTCCATTGCAGCTGGAGTTTGGATCAAATGGCAACTTGCACTTTTCTGAAGGCATAGAAAGATGAGTAGGTGCAAAGACAGCACCAGAAACCTGCTCTAAACAATGATTAAAGTTTCCATGAGAAATAATCCAGTATCCATTTTGCCCTGACATTTCCAAAAAAGGAGAATGGTTGAGACCACAGCCACACATCCTGCCACCCAGCCGTTCTGCTATGGTTCCGATTGCTACTGTCACGTCCTGTAGTGAGCCCGGTCAGCTTTGGGAGGGCGGTGAGGGAGGCCACAGGCTGGCGTGGTGAACAATGCCCCATTCACAGGTTACAAGGGCATACCTGTCTCACGGGCCAACAAAAATGGTGCCAGGAATCAGTGTCACTCTACAGTGACATTTAATCACCTTGCTATAGGTGATTAGAACCAATTAAGAGGGTGACACATAGCAGAGATGAGGAAAGAAAACACAGAGGGCGTCAATCCTTCCCCTTGGCCCAGGAGAGAGAGCAAGTGTTTGCCGTTTGCCTACTTCCTAAGTCCGCTTACAAATTGCCGGATAACCTTTGGTTTGTCAGTTGACCTTTCCAGGCTTTTTTTCCCTCCCCGTATGGTTCATAAAACAACAGTGATGTTACCTGCTCCATGAGAGTCATGTTGTCTTAATAAACCCGGTGGGAAATGCCTTTCTCTTCTGAGGTCCTCACTGTTACTTCATGTTTCATTCCCAGGAAGACACAAAGCCTGTCCATTTGGAGTGAGCAGTGAAAGGAGGATTCCGACAGGTGCCTCCGCGAGCTTCCTGCTGCGGGAGCCATTCCCAGCGTCAGCCCCGTTTTGATCTTCGCTCAGATGGAAGGCTAGAAGGGCGCACTCTCTCAGGCTGCCTAGGGGACTCTTTGATCTCACTGTGCCTAATAGGCAGAACGTTCTTCTCTGTTTCCTCTAAGGACAAAAATAAACAGAGAAGCTGAGGTTGTGAACAGCTGCATAAACAATGCAATTTGGAAGTATGCAAAAAATATACAGGTTATATATACATTCATTCATATACCCTCTTGATCCGCCTTTTGCATCCTTGTGACCATCGCTTGATCTGGGAGAGATTTCCATCTGATGCAATGGAAATCCAGTCGCTTTTAAGGCCCCGAGGGGTTTAAGGCCTCAGAGCATTTGGGCAGAAGCATTTCTTTCCCCTCGATGTGGCTTAATTCTGAGACATCCCAACTACAACTACAGTGTAATAGAATAAAATAACCCTCTTTAATAAGCCGAGAGTAGGCTACTCACACTCCGGAGGGTAGGTGCCTTGGGTTGATGTTCTAGTAAGGCAATGACTTTGCACTTGGATGACACGAGTTTGCAAATCTGAAACCAAACTCATCTTTCCTCTGCTGCCCCCTTCCAAAGAGCCCTTTGTTGCGAAGCCGTCGTTTATTCGGTGGGATGCCACCCGCGTCCTCACACTGGCGTGAAGCTCAGTCCCCTTTATTTGTCTGCTTTACGCCTCCCCTCGATCAGTCTCCATAAACTGAGGAGTTGTCCTTTCTGTCTGTCTCTCCACTGACATTCTTAGTTCAGGCCACTATTCCCAGGGCTAGTAGTTTGACAGTTGCCTACTTGATAAAAAAGAACTTTACATTTGAAGATGAGAGAGGAAACTTGATTGTTTTGGGAATACATGTGACAGAAGGGAGAACTCAGACACATCCTTTAGGCTTTCGGGAGAACAAGGAAACAGTGACCGTCAAAAGGCAACAGAGGTTAAAGTTTAGCCGTTCTGTTTTGCACCCTGATGTTGCTCTGTGCTTATTTCCCACGACTTTTCCTCACTGATGTGTCGTGCGTGGTTTTGTGTTTATGCCTCTGTCCTGATGTCCCCTCTGCCTAGAATGCTTACATTCCTTCCTTCTGCCGATCGAAGTTCTCTGTTATTCAGAGTCTAGTTCGTTTGCCTTTTCCTTCCCTGAACACTCCAGACAGAAATATTCACTCTCGCCACTGAATTTCTAAAACCCTTTTATTCTTTACTCCCTGTTTAGTGGACTGCCTTGCTCTGTACGTACCTCTGTATATTACTTACCTATCTCCTTACGAGGTTATGAATTCTCGGACAAAGAGGTTTTTTTCTTTAATGTATTTTTTATCTACAGTAACATATGGTAATTCAACGTATGGTAAACCAGTACTTAAAAAGAAATCGATGGTACTAAACCATGATAACCACACATTCATCTAAAATCCCCTGTGCCCATTATTTTAAGCACATGTTTAAGGAGCTCTTCATTAATAAAAATCATATACATTTCATTTAAGTCTCATAGTAATCTTATGGCATAGTCATTATTTTTGTTTTCATTGTACAGTTTAGAAAAATGGGGCTTTGAGACTAGTTCTTCAGGGCTACCCAGCTTGTAGTGGCAGCGTCTGAACTCAAATTCAGGTCTGGTTGACCACAAAAGGCACGATCATATTACCGGGCCATCTTGTCCCCCACGTGACCTGTCTGGAAATACCAGGTGAGGGAGGCACAGTTCCAGCTTCCAAGGAGCCTCAGGCAGTCGGGGACACAGAAGTGGGAGCAGCGGTTGCATCACTGTGACACAGCTGCTGCAGGAGAGGGGACCGCCATCAGAGTGCTTGGGGACGTGGGGGAGAGGGGACACTGCAGGCGCCTCGCAGGAATCGGTGACCTAGACCTGACACGGGCCTGGGAAGGGGGTGTACCTGCAGTTTCTCCCTGTGCTGGGCCACCCGGCCTCCACATCTGTCCCATCTATAACTGTCCCTCCTTACGCCTCAGTTCGGGTGAGGCTGCATTTCATGGCAAACGGCGACATCGACCCTCGGTTTTTGGATTCACATAAAATAGCTGATGGCGATGATGAGAGACCGGGAGGGAGTAAAGGGCAGAGAGGCTACTTGGAGAGGTTAATGACGTAGTGTTTATAGAAATTTTAAGAAATGAGATAAAAAAAATTGTAGCTGTGAGTTTCTTTTGTTTTAAAGTACCCAAGCTGTGGACAAAAACCAAGGAAGCACTGAGTGGGCGTCTAATGAGCAAAGCTGACACAGGTCTACAGAAAGGACATTCCAGGATTTTCTGAGCACACTCCTATGTTCTTGCACATGCTCCAGTGCAGATTCTCCAAGCCCTACAGCTTGCTGGGTGGGGCCTGAGAAGGTGATTGGTTTAACCTCCTACGCGCTGTAGGGCCATCGTTCAGAGACTCTGCCTGAACGTGGCTGGTGGGGAGGAGGGCAGCTTTCTCTGTCCCTGCTCAGCCACATCGCACCAGACTCCTACATCTTCGTTTAACACATTCGAGAAACCTAAGTTGATCACCTATTTACTGGGAACACAAAGATGAGTAAGATAGCTTTTTCCCCCTCTAGGAGCTCATAGGCGACTTCTGTCAGCACTTCCTGAGATGACATTGTTTCTAAACCTCTGGCGGTTCTCAGCACCCTCTTCTGATGCTCACTGAAAGCCTGGCTCCAGCAGGTGGACCCAACACTCTGTGCACAGTCTGTCATTTGCACTTCTGTTAATGAAGGCTTAAATTGGGTTGACTCTTCTTGAATTGCTATCAGCTCAGATCTCACCTTTCAGCCACCCCCACTCCACAAACAGCTGAGAGATCAAATGTTTTCCATGTTAATGGATTTACTCATTCAGTAAACTCTGAGTATTTACTAAATATTCAACACTCTACTAAATGCTGTTTCTAAAATACAGTTCTGGACTAAGATACACTTTTTGGACTCAAGTTCAGTCTAGTAGCAAAGACATACATAAACAGAAATCACCAATATAGTGTGCTAAGTGCTGCGACAGAAATGCCTGCAAGATGCTCTACAGCCACGAAGGAGGTTGCACTTCTCCCTCACGTGCAATGGAAGATGGTGGAGGGAGGATCAGAGAAGCATTCTTGGAGGGTTAAAGGTCAGAGTACAAATAAAAGCTAACCAGGTGAGGAAGGAGAACCAAGCAAATACAGCAACCTTTGCAAGAGATGGGGCATGGGCTGGACGCAGTGGCTCACGCCTATAATCCCAGCACTTTGGGAGGCTGAGGTGAGAGTCTCACTTGAGGCCAGGAGTTCGAGGCAAAAGTATGGGCATGAAAAGTCCTGGGATATCTGGAGAGCTGAATGGATGACTAGAATAGGCTCAGTGGTGAGCGAAGAAGCTAAAGAGATTGGATTCCATCCTCAAAGCCATTGGAGGATGTATTTAGATCTGTTGATTTTAGCTCACTCAGGCTTTTAAAATCCTGATTATTTCATACAACACAATGCTTTTTTGGGGCGACATGAGAAGATTTGGTAAGAATACCTTTTATGTTTCTAGACAAATTTTAGATAAAAATATTGGAAAGGGAATAATAAAACAAGGACCAAAGCCCCTAACATGCCCCGGAAGGTGGCCATGAATCAACCTGAATATGGATGGCCAGTGGGCCGTGTAGGTCTCGACCCTGTGCAGCCTGGCCCCTGCCTGTCTCTGCAGACTCCTGTTCCATCCGCATCCTCTTTGCTATTCCCAGAACATACCAAGCTTTTCCCTGTTTCTGGCCCCCCATACGCTATTCAGCTATCTGGGACAGGCTTTCTCTGGCTGGTTCTTTTCAACCTGAGATTTCTTCTGAAATGTCTGCTCTTTGGAGACTATGTATCTCAGCCTCCCCACCCCAGACCTCACCAAGATAGCCTCCACCACTCGGTCCCATTGATTTCTCTCACAGCACAGTACTTATCCCAAGTGTAATTGAATATTTGCTTATATACTTGCTTATTGGTTTGATTATTTTCTCTCTCTAAACTGTGAGCTCCTTGAGAGGAGGAACCATGTTTGTTTTGTCTACCACAGGTGCCCAGTAAATGTTTTTGACTGTTTATTACTTGAGAAGGTTTCCACATGAATACCCATTGAATTTGGTTGAACATGAACCCTGAGAGATGTGCGGTAACCTTTTTGCCCTCAGGCTAATCGAAGGGGAGTCGGATTCATCACCTAGAATCTGGGGTGACTTGGACCTCAGGGGCCAGGAGATACTGTGTGATAACATAGGAGCTCTCAGAGAAATTGGGAAGTTCTGAGAAACCTCTCCCTCCCTTTAATAATTTACTTTTTAAAATCGAAGTAAAGTGGAATAACTTCCTTACCTCTCAAAGGACAGCATGCTCTGGAACTTTAATGTTCTCCCTGGGGAAGGGGTTCATGTTTCTCATCCTGCCCACCTTTCCCTGTCTGGTATTTAAGGTTGTGGGAGATAGTCCATGTGTCCTGTCTAGTCTAGGATGCTACCAAGAAGTGTAGGAACTGGGCACTTGCTTCTAAAGAGCTTAAGCACAATTTTTAAAATGGTCTGTTCTAGAATCTCTTTGTCCCACACCACATACACATTCTAGGGGCTTGGTAGTCAAGCTGACTAAGCCATAGACTTGTTTTTCTTTTTTGAAAACAGGAATATCTTTCAGTTGCTGCAGCGACAAGTGAACATAGTAGAGGGGAAATTGCTGTCCTTTCACCATTTTTAGAATTGATAACTTTAGAACAGCTGGTAAAATTAAGTTCTGCCTTAGAGCAACATTTACCAGTAATTGTATTCTTTTATCATGATATCAAAAGTGCATAGTTTGAGTTCCTCCCCTCTTTGGAAACTTTTGAGACTTTATTTCTGTCCTCAGTTTTCTGAAATTTTAGAGTAATTATGCACTTTGGTGAGTCTTTTTACATTCATTGGTAAGATGGTAGATCTACCTAGTTCAGTTTAGAAATATTTTATCATACTCTTTCTTTTATAATTTCCTCCATTCTTTTTCCTTTTTTCTCCTTTTTGGAAGGTCTACTAACTGAATATTGTAAGTCTTGGGTTGATCTACTAATTTTCTTATTTTTCTCTTCACATTTCTCAACTTCGTATCCTGACTTATCCTGTCTTAGAACCTCGGACAAGATGTTTAACTTCCATGGACCTTAATAGCCTCATCTGTAAAATTGAGGTATTGATGCTACCTTGTTACAAGGATCGAATGTAAATGTACATTTACAAATAAACATAAAATGTTTAGAACAGTACCTGGCACTGTTGTTAATATTTTCTATATATTTGTCTTTGCTCTACTGTTGTTAATATTATACTCTATATCCTTATGTTTTTAATCTACTTTATTGTGGTTTTTCTTAATTTGATCTTCCAACTCTTGTCTTCTATTGTGAAAATTCAACTATTATATTTTTATTTTCCAAAAGTTCTTCCCTTCTCTAATTATTCCTTTTGTAAAATATTATAGCACCCCGTCTCATGAATAAAATATTTTTTTCTCAGCTCTCTGAGGATGTTAGTGATAGTTTTATTTATAAATTTTTCTTCTGCTTCCTGCATTGTTTCTAATGATGCCAGTTTCCTTTTTTTTCCACCTGTTTGATTTCTGTCTTTTCTGTTGGAGGCTTTCCTCATGTGTTTAGTGACTCGGGCTGTCCCTTCCCCTCCAGGAATGAGACTGTGAGACTGCGTGGGGGGGGTGGCGGTGTGTGTACACGGATGAGCATGTGTGGCATCCAGGCAGGTATCCGGGCGGGGAGCAAACTGTTTAGCTGGGGCCCCGTAAACGCCACTGCCAGTAGGTCTTTTGCTACGGCACTTTGGTTTCTGCGGAGAAGAATCCCCAGTGCTGTGCTGGCAGGTGGGTGAAGATATGTGTCCTCCAGGACTGCGAGAGCTGCAGGATTGACCGCACAGTTCTGCACACAGACACCATGGAACGCTTCTGTCCTCCGCTGTGCCTCGTCTGCCTAGTCCAGAGCCTCTTTAGATCCCGGGCCATTGAAGTCGTGTTCTCTCCACGGCATCCACTGTGCAGCCACGTTACGGACAAGCCTGAATTATAACAAGATTCTTTCCAAGCATATTCTTAGACAGGCTTGAAATAGGTCGGTAATACACAGATGTCACAGTCTCTGCTGGTGTCGTGGTGACACTCCATGTTTAGAGTGTCTACAAAGTAGCAGAGAGTGGATATCACTGAGAATAGCATGGATGTGATGAAGTGCCGCTCAGCAAATGGCACCTCTTTGAGGAGCTGTGCTGGGCGGCGACGCTGTCACTGCGGGGCGTGGGAATGGGCGCAGCTCGGGTCATTAAGTCCGATGTCAGCTGGAACATTCTTACATTGTCGTAAGGAAGGGAGGCTTTGGAGTTGAGAATGCATATTCTTCAGAGACTTAAAAAAGCAAATGGTGATTTTTCTGAAATGATTTAAGTTCTATCTACATTAGTTCTAGGCTTGCAAGGATTGTATGACCTTTGATTCAGTTCAGTGCTGGATGTAATTTAATTTAGGCCCTGTGACTAAGCTATTTTATAGGGCTTATCTGAGAGCCTTTGAGATAAAGGAATTACATAAGTGCGGTCTTTGATTCTAACGTCAGACTCTGGTAATATTGCTCAGCATGCCAATAAACTTATTTCTCATTCCCCCACCTGGTCTTTAGTATTCATTGTAGCTGCTAGGCTGGGTGCAGAGCTTTCTTTAACTACCCGAGGCTTTTCTCTACTGGACGAGATGTTCTCCAAGTCTTGGATGAGAAACTTCCATAAATCTTTCCCCTAGGCTTCCACAATACTGTATTTATACCTAACTCATGTCTCTAAATCATACGGTAGCGTGACATGCCGGTGACAGCAATGGGGGCAGGAGGGCTGAATCAGAGCCTGTTCGTGGCTCTGTTGACTGTAGCATGTGTTCACTTAAGAAAGACCTTGTGCTTGCTGGTGACTAGTGGCAAAGGTATGTGAAGCTCCTGCCTGAGCTAGGTGTGAGAAATCCAAATACATTATTACTAATGATTTTCATAAGGGCTAAAGAGTTTAGGCCAAAACTAATTAAAGTGAACAATGGTACTGTCAGCAAAGCTCCCAAATAATGAGATAGCAATTCATGGATGAATGGGCTCATTGTTCTTTCTGGCTCGAGGCATTAAGCATCTCATTTTTTTAATCCATGGTAAGAAGTGAAGGATTGCTCATTTATACCTTTATTTAATACTGTTAAATTTTAATTTATCTCATTTTTTATTTAATCTTAAATCTTTTATTTTAATTTAAAAATTACAGGATTCCTTCCTTCCCCCCCATTCTATGAACTTCATGAGCAAGAGTGGTTTTGGTGCTTTGGAACTTTCTCAGTTCGCTCCCTGTGATAGGCCCTGTAATTATGCTCGCAATACATGCTTCGATAGTGTCATTAATGATAATGACAAGTTTTAAGTGTGCTTGTATTGCCTAGTAAGACAGACTCTCTGGTGTTTTCCATGACTTCATCATGTGGGCTCAGCCTGGCCAGTTGTTCTCCTCATGGCCCTTTTCCCTTTTTGGCCTCAGAATCATCAGGAAAAGCCTTATCTTATTTTTTCAGTGAAGCCTGCACGACGACGTCCCGGGACATGCTCTTACAGGACTGTTCCAGGCAGCAAGCTTTCTTTCCTGCAGCTGTGTGGAGATTTCGGATCAGCAGGAAGGGTTGCTCTGCTGAGCCCATTGGTTGTAACTTCTCTATTGAATGCATCCCCCCTTTCCTTCAGCATCTCTCCTTTCCCCCCAGGAAGGACCAGGTGCTTGCAAAACATCTCCCAGGTCACAGAGCATCGGGTCCTAGAAACTTTTGCTCCTTCGTAGGACTCAATTGTTTGAAGAGTTGTAAGCTGAGGAATCAATGTGTCCTTCATTGCACAAAATATGTTTAGATTAGACATTTATCCAGACTTGATTTAATAAACTCCTCTCCCCTTCCCCCAGCTTTCCTTTGTTCCCCTCCTCCTGAAGAAAACGTGGCCACATCCCATTTTAAGTCTTGTCTGAAGCAGTAGATGACTCTAGCTGTTTCTGGAGTAAATTGGTGTCTTGAGTTCCGCTAATTTCCCTGCATCTTCCAGATGGTACTGTTCCCGTGGCTTCTCATGCTTGGATCTGCTGTGGCCAAGCTTTTAGCTCCCTTCTTAGGTTTCTCAGAGTCCATTACCAGAAAGACTCACTGAACTTCAGAAATGTGGATTTCTTCAGACATCTCCTGTCTCCTGTTTTGTCTGTGTCTTTTAAGGAAGGATTGGATGGATGGGCGGGCCGTTCTCCGTGTGGGCTGCTTGGAATGCGAGGCCTTCGCATTTGATCTGCAGGTGTGTTCGGGGCCGGGGCTGGTACGTAGGCTAAGTCTGAATGTGCTTTTTAAATCTTTGCACACTTTGTGACTCTTGAGTTTTGCCATTTCATCGCAGTTTTTGGGAGTCGTGCTGGTATCTGGGTCCTAGGTTGCTTACCCCGCCCTGACACTCAGAGGTGGCCGTGGAGGGAGCAGAGCGTGGGGAGGGGGTGGAGGTGGGCGCTGAGGTCGAGAAAGACTTGCAGATGTTCTGCGTGTGGATGAGGAGGAGGAACGGCGCTTGGGCAAGGAAAAGTTTGGCAAGGAAACTTCTTCCTACAGAAACTTTCTCAGTCTCTCAGGAGAAGTGAGGTGGCTCAGGGTTTCCGACTGATTATCTTTGCCTGTGATGCCCAAAGAATGTTCGAACTGCGGCTCATATAGCTCCTTGCTAGTTTAAAATATCAAGAAAGAGTGGAGTCCGTCAAAAATACCTGGAGTCGGTGTGTTGGGGCTGATCATTTCCCCTTTGAACTCTGACCAGCCAGAAGCCCTCAACAGTAAGTGAGCGGGCTAAGAAGCTGTCACCATTAGTTTATATTTAATTGCTACCCTAGAAAAGTGACAGCTTGAACCTGACTCTAATGACTTCATTATAGGCCTAAAAATGTAAACGATGGGAATGGCTGGTTTCCACTGAGATTTTGGCATGGTTTGGCTGCTTGAGGGAGGCTGTTTTTGGGGGCTTTTGGAGTACTCTAAGAACACATCTGTCTGATGTCTCTACTTTGACCTTAAAGGACGTTACGGCACTGCTGCCCCTGCCAGTCCTTTGCTGAGTTGTGGGATGATGGAATAGACGCCGCCAGATGGGAGAGGGACACTGCTCTGCCCTGATCCTCAGCTCCGTTCCCTGGGACAGGGAGACGCTTCCCCTGAGTGATGCTCATCCCGCTCTCAGATGTGCGCGGGGAGAGGGAAGGCATGCTCTGTCCTGAAAGGATCAGGTAACAGCTGGAAGTGTCGCCCGGGGTCTTGGGCCACTAGAAGAGAGCCCTGGCGGAACTAAAGGAACATGCGCCTGCAGGGAAAACTGCATGTTTAAACTCGTTTCTTTTGGGGCCTAAAATCTGATTTTGTCTAAAAATCTTCCTTTCTGTGCTGAATCAGAATAGCAGAGTTGAACATACAGTGCACTTGTTGGAAGGATGTGTGTCTGTTCAGAATCAGCATCTACGCTGTAGAGCTATTCTTGGTGTGGGAATGGGGCGCTCTAATGCTGACAGCAAGAAGGGAGATGTCTGGGGAAACATGTGCTAGACCAGAGGTCCTATTGTTAGGGAAATTTCTGTGCTGATTCTGCTTAAAACCACAAAGCAGCAAGTAGACACTGACACCTGTCAGCCTTGCAAGCTAAAAACCACAGAGCAGTTGAGCAAAGCTGAACAAAACTGCAAGCCTGTCATGATTAT